>JAPMOR010089366.1:82366-99950 GCA_026543865.1 Argiope aurantia | reverse complement strand
TTACTAAGTAAACGGATGAAAAAACGAAGGCAATGGCAGTAAAATACTTTAAGAATATAATAGCAATTATCTGATATTTTTATTGCTATAAATTAATATTAGAGACCTATGTTGCCATTGGGAATTGAATAAACATCAATACCTTATAACGTAGAAAAATATTTTATCATGCCCGAATTCTCTTTTGTTTTTTTTAAATATTTCAAATGCATTTATCAGCAGTTTTATGCAAGAAAAAAATTTAATAAACAATGCACACCTTTTTAATGACTGTGTTGCGAAAACGACTATGCTTTTATAAAATATATAAAATACTTGAACGATTTCTGCGTTTCCTTATTTTAAGGCAACAAACAGATTTTGTTTCTTTGAGCATCTTCTGTTTTTGCAATTTGAAGTCAAATTTACATAAAGTAGTGGGGAATCACTAAAATTTTCAGAACACATTTTCTCCTTCTAATAATTGTAATATTTACTTACATCGCTATTGATAAATTTAAATGTTATTTCCTCTTTTTTCCTTTGAAATATATGGTCGACTTGAAATTGCAATGATATAGGTCACATTTTATTTAATTTCAAGAAATTCACATTAAGAAAATGCAAATTACTGATGTCGACATTTTAGAAGTGCTATTGAGATTCAAAGGTGGTAGAGTAAAACAAATTTGGCAAATGTTGGAATTTTAAACTTTTTTTTGAAAAATTGAATTATATTACCTTAATTTTCTATACAAGAACATTATTTTGGAGGGTTTTTTTTTGTCCTCTAGCTGGATATAAATTGCCATAAAAGAGGAACTTAATCAACTCGCATGCAATTATTAAAGTAACGGTAATCAATTTTAACTGAATTATCTGAGCTTCAAATGTCACAAGGAACATAATCTTATTTTGCTTAATTTATCCAGCCTCAAATGAAAAATTGATCAATTTTGACTCAATTAACTCATCTTCAAAAATAAAAAGAACGTTAATCGCTTCTAATTTAGTTCAAGTGATGCGAAAAAAGGGAGTAAACTCAGTTTTGTTCACTTCAATTCCTTCCAATACTTAATGTTTCTCAAAAATGTTTAATCAAAAAATAAACATTCATCAAAACTCATTTTAGATAAGATTTGATTTTTATTTAATTCGAAGTAAAGATTTAACTTCATTAAAAATTATATACAAGAAGAAATATTTTCAGGTGCGACTTGAATCTGACATAAGAATTTGAATTTATACAATTTTTTTCCAGTTAACAAGAGTGCCGAATTTCATTAATAATTGAAAAATATTTAAAAACATAATTTATATTTTTCAAGTTAGAATTGGGATGTGGTCATATTAAGGGCAATTTTAATTAAATAGAATTCTTAGTTGTACGAACTCGGTACTATACTATCTTACGCTGTAATATTTATTTTTATATTTAATATTTATACAACAGTATATGTTATTATAAAGAAAATATATTTTATGTTGTATCAGAATCTTAAGAAATGGTCTTTTTCTATCTATACATGCAAATAAAGAATTTATTGAAGAAAATAATATGTTCTCATTGAAAAAATAACTTCATAAAACTGTACTTCATAGTTATTTATAGATAGGATTTAATGATGTTTGATTAATTTGCATTAAAGATAAAAAATATGAAAAATTTCCAATATAATATAATAGTCGGTTTTTAATCTACTGTAAAAATATATCAAATAATGCGCATTTATTGAAATAGGCTTGTTTGTGAATGTGAAAGGCATAAAAAGCTTATGGTACAAAAAAAACTATTTTGAGACAAAAAACACAGCATGCGAAATGCATCTAAGCTTTGGAAAAATATAGCAAGTTTGTGGTTTATGTATTTTGCAATCTGTCTGTCAGGTTTGGAGTTAACAGTAAATATAAAGACATTATTATTTTTTATAAAATATTTTTAAAGATATAGATACATAAAAGAGCTGTATCCATATGAACTTACAATTAAAAAATATTGTATGAAGAAACAGATGGAATTGTTCAAAATAAATAGAAAAAAAAAACAAAATTTATATCAAGGCTGCTCCTGAAGACAGACATACGTTATTCTGCTCTTTGTATTATAAAATAGAAAATATCTATTTCATTTTCTTTCAGTTCAATATTTATAGTCAACATTTTGCTAGAAAAGTTTTGCTAAACATTTTTAGATCTTTTCATGACCGGCTTATTCATGCATTTATACAAAATTTTCAATACATCATTTGAAAAATTATTTATCAATTTTTTAAATCAATAATATTATTCTATCAATTTTTTTATTGTAGGAATATATTTTTTCTACATAAAAATGTGATGCAAATTATTTAATATAATTCCGCAGATAACTTATAATCATGACAGTATCGTATATTGCAACCGATTAACAATATTATATAATAAGATAATATAAACCGCTTAATAATATATAGATAATGGATTTTGCTCTTTATTTATTTTAGAATATTTTGATCAATATTAAGTACTGATAAACTTTTTTTTGTGTGTGCTATTTTTTGATATAATCATAAGACTTTTCTTTAAAAGATGATCATAGTTTTATATTTAATATTCTCTTAATATTATTCCAATTGGAGGAATAATATTACAAATGGTGCATATGTATTTTTTTTACTGTTATTAATATTTCAATTTTTGCACATTTCATGAATGTTAATTCATATTTCATATGCTTTTCACTTATTGATTATTTCCAATTTATATCCAGAAATATTAACGACATAACGATAGTAGAATATTTTTTTGCTCTGCTACAGTCATTTTCTCTTTACATCAGAATAAAATATTCAAACTGCACAAATATAATTACGAGACAGAAAGCAGATACGAAATAGTCTTGATTGAAACGTGTATAGAATAATAGCTAAGAAAGAATATAAAATACGAAAGCTATAATTTTGTTTCACCAATTGATACTAATTTCTTAAAAATCTGAGGAAATGATTTTATCTGCTATGATATGTGCTATTATGCCTTATTAAGTTTTATCTAAATGCCTTATTAAGTTTTATTTAATATGCTAATTTAAAAAATTAATAAGGCATAAAATATTTTTTCCTAAGGCATAAATGAAAAAATGATCAAGCATATTCATTTTAGAATAAATTGCACTATCTGAAAACAGGCAATAACAAAACGAAATAAAAACGTATTTTTCAAATTAACATTCATTTCGTGTATTGTCGTCTGGGTTGCTTTAAAGAAGATCGCAGATATTTTTCTTTTTTTTAATTCATAAAACGAATTTCTAGTACCCCTGACTCTATTGCTGTGCATGGCTGACCTTAAAATTACTCTATAAGAGCAATGCCCTTCCAGCCGTTCATAATCGCACATTATTCCTGTCATGAGTGAAATCAACTTTAATAAGCGAACCGCGAGCGAAAAAAAATGCAAATTATCGTGTCCGGAAAAAGAAAGCAGCTACAGCATAGACTTTATTCTTTTTGACAGCAACTAATCAATTTCAATATTACATGCGAGCAGTTAGACTTGTCTAATGAAAAAGGGAACAGGGGATAAAGGAAAAAAAATGCTCCTTTACTATTTAATGAATAATATATTTTTTGTCCTGAATTTGTTTTTTATAGGAAAATTTCTTTTATTCTCTATTTAATATTAGTTAACAGGCTTATTTCAGGCGTGAAACATACATGCAATAGCGTACACATATAGGGTGAACAATATATATGTGTACTACTCTCATAGAATTTTTTTTCTATTTATGTTGTAACCATGTTTTAAACAAAATCATATAGCGTGAACAATATATGCGACAGTATACACATATAGCTTGAACGATATATGCGTCAACTACCTCAGGGAAAAACTCTTTTTTTTTCATTTTATATTATAAATATGTTTAAAACAAAAGCAAAATGTGTGTCACTGCCAAAATGCTGTAGTTTTAAATGAAAATTTCAATTTTGATACAATTTTATCGCCTTTTTCATTTTATTGCTGAATTATGAGTGTTAGATTTAATCGTAAATTTCTAATTTACAAAAAATAAGTTGGTTGAAAAAATAGTTTCATTATCGCTTTTGAATGAAATACAAGTTTTAATTTAAATACAAAATATTTTCTTATTAACCTTAATTTCCGAAATGATGCTTGTGCAACAATGCTAAAAGTAAAAGTTCATGATAACATTCCACAGCAATTAAGGAATGAAATATTCATTTTTGGATATTTTTTTAATATAAATTTGGTAATGCTTTCATAATCTATTATAGATCTACTATTGATAAAAAAATGTTAAACTTTCACAGTTTAGAATCTAAGAAAAACTTACTAATAATTATACATAAAGTAAATTCTTGACTCTGAGAAATAACATACCTGTGGTGACAACTGTGGTAAACAGGGAAAAAAATGCAAATGAATGCGAAAGTACTCTTGAATCGATTTTATTTATTGTATGGCACTAACATATCTGTTATTTATTGTCCCAAAATTAACTTGATGAATAATGCATTTTTGTGTTTACAAACTCTTCAATTTACTTTTTTACAAAAGATAATATTTTTGGTTTTTGTTTTAAAACATCTCGATTTTGACGTTTTTGTAAAAATAAAGTCTGTATATGGTTTGTATATAAAGTTTGTTTGTCCATTACTACCTTATGGATTTTTTTTTTTGCAATTTATGGTATAATTATATTTGAAACATAGTCAAAGTGCATATAACTGTCAAACTGCTGTAGTTTCTAATGTAAATTTCAATTTTGATACAATTTTATTTTATTGCAGAATTGTGAGTACTGGATTTATTGGTAAATTTCTAATTTAGAAAGAAAGAGTTGGTTGAAAAAAATAGTTTCATAATTGCTTCTGAATGAAATACAAGCTTTTATTTAAATACAAAATATTTTATTATTAATCTTAATTTCAGAAATAATGCTTCAGCAACTATGTTAAATGTAAAAATTCATAACATTTCACATCCAATAGGGAATGAAGAAATCATTTTGGGATTTTTTTTTACAATATGCGTTTGTTACAAAGTTTCATCTTCGATTAAGGATCTACAAGTAATAAAAAATGTTAAGCTATTAGCGTTTCGAAATTTAAAAAAAAATTACTAATAAATAAAATTCAGTAAATTTTTGACTCTTTGAAAAATAAAACAACGTGTGGCCAACTATGGATAATCCGGAGAAAATTCAAACCGGTATGAAAATACCCTTGAATCGATTTTATTTATTGTACGGCTCTAAGATATCTATCATTTATTGTCACAAAATTGTTTTAATGAATAATAGATTCCTGTTTTTACAAGCTCATTAATTTACTTTTTCACAAAAGATAATAAATTGTGTTTGGCTTTTGCGTTAAAATATCTCGATTTCCTTTGATTTAAGTTTTTTTTCTTTTTCTTTTTTAAGTTTGATTACAGAGAACAAAGAATATAGTTAAAGGCAGATAATCGGTCAAAAGATCTGGAAATCTATCAATACGATAGGGAATTTTAAAGAAAATTTTACTCTTCTTCTTGGCAAAGCAATTATTTAATATTCATGCATGATCACTCAAGTGCATATCTGGATCATCCATCACTAATAAAATGGATTTTGCTGACATTTTTTTTTTTCTAATGGAAGGAATGTTGATTATTGGTATGAAAATAAATAGGTGTGGAAAATAGAATAAAGATTATAGATATAAAAATATTTGCAATAAGAAGTCTTTCTTAATTTATTAGTTATTTATTATTAAGTTATTATTAATTTATCATATTTCAGGCAATTTCCCCTTTCAAGCTACAAAATTAACTGACAATACAAATATATAATTTAGAGATCTCTAAATGATAATTTTTAGCGAAATTTTCTTCTTTCAGCAAATATTTGAAACTTTGATAGAATCCTCAAAATATTGGAATATTTTATTTCAATAATAAAATGTACAGTATATCTTTGTAGCATTTCTTATTCATGTTTGTTCATTCAGTACTCAAATACTTCATACTACTCAAGTACTCAAGTACTTCATTCCTCAAAATATTAGAATATTTTATTTCAATAATAAAATGTACTATATATCTTTGTAGCATTTCTTATTCATGTTTGTTCATTCAGTACTATCAGGGGAAAGTAATCAAATTACGATTTAGAAATACCTCGCATTCCTTCTTCAAAGCTCTTCTACTTCATGCTTTACCTTACTTCATTAAAAATGAATTATTCGAAAGGAGCCAATTTCATATTTTGCAATGTGAAGGGAAAAAAGAAAGGAAATAAAAGAATCTCCAACATTTCATTGCAACTGACTTCAATTTAATTCAGTTACGAATGCCTGAAGCAAGAAAAAAAACCCTTCCAAAAAAGCCATTGATCAATTATTTCTTTACCTGAGCTCATCCATCTAAATGAGAAATTGTTTTGTAGCTGTGAAGACATGACTAACGCATAATTCTTTATTCTGCCATAAATTATGTTACTGCCCTATAGAAAGCAAAATTACATAGTAAGACATTTTTGTTTCTTCCATTTAATAGAAAAAAAGTTTATCAACATAAATCTGAGCAAAATATGACAAAAGTTGAGTTGAATGGAGGATTAGTGGAATATACATATTTATAAAAATCATTCAAATGCAATGAAATTAGAAATTGCTAGTGAATCAAATTTGTTTATTTGCCTTTTAAGGTTTCTTCATTAAGGTCAATTTCATAACTAACTACAATCCTTGTTTTTTCTTTAAAATTTCTAGTAACGATTCTAATTTATCATATTTTTTTCTCTTTATTTTTGAGCTGTGAAATGTACACGCTTTTTCTAGTAATTTGAATTATTTTGAAAGTGTAGCGGTTACAATTACTGCCTTCTCCTTTCTTCATAGGTGGCGCTACTAGAGCCACCTATCAAGAGCACGTTTTCCCATGATTCCTCATTCTTGTCTTTTGTGTTGTCCTTGCTTGCCGTGTGTATTTGTTCTATGCCTTGTTCTTCAATATGCTTGTGTTAAATGTGTGTGTCGTGGAACTTAACTCGCTAATAAAAAGTAGTTCCTGAAACTGAACTCATTGTTTCATCCATGACATAACACAAAATAAAGAGTCTCGTCCCTCTACAAAAGTAGAAATTAATAATTCCATAATCTGTTATAGTAAAAATACATTTTTTTTCGAGGAGTTTTAAATATTCTGCAAGCGGAAAGCAATAATTTCAGTTTCTATTATAGTAACAAATTAGAGAATTCGAAATATATAGTGGTACAATTTTTTATTTATTATGTGTAATTATTGTGTTACATTTTTTTTCATATGAATTTAGAATGTAATCAATTTAAATTTATAAATTCCCTTGTAGAAGTTATATTCAAAATGATTATCTCTGAGTCTTTTACGACATGCTATTACAACTGAACAAAATAAATTAAATGAATAATGAAATAAATTCATCACACTTATACTTATTTTTAACCATTGTTAAGTTAATATTTCGAAATGTAAATTAAGATTTTATCATTACATAACTTACAGGAGCAGTTCAAAATAATTAAAAACTCAATTATACTAAATGAAATAATGATTATGAATGTTCTCAAATAAGGGTTGAGTAGTGAGATTTGAATATGAGTTTTATTACGCTGGGAATTTTATGAATAGCATCGTTACGAAATGTTAGACATTTGTTTCATAAAATACATAAACGGAGTTTGGAAATATTTAATTCTTAATATCGTGTTCTTATGATATATTATCTCTGACATGCACAACAGCACAGTCACTCTTTCTATTAAATTATAATTTTCTGTTTAGCCGTGATTCAGCAAATGTTTACACATTAAAAATGCATTGCACAAACATATACCAAGATAAAATATTTCCATGCATGTATTTATTTCATTTCATATTTAAAATATTGCAGCGGCCATGAGAAGTATCTCACTAGATTCCATCAAATTTATTCCCAAGATTTTTTACCACCTCTTAAGTCCGAAAGTTAAGAACCTTGAGTTCAAGTACTCCGTGACAGTCCCCTCAAATCGGCAAATCGAGATTTTCTACACAAGATTATTAAAGAATAATTATACTGTCATCCGTAACTGTACAAGTTCATCTTAATTGTCTTCTTTTATATATTACTATCTGTCCTTTTCTGCCTTTACAAGCATGTTTACCCTTATTTGTATGCCTTCACCTAAGATTTTAAATTCCTATTTCTTTGTACGGACATTTATATTTTATCATTCAACTAATCACAGCGATTTATTTTTGGTGCTATCTTTTTTCTAGTTTGTTATTTTAGTTAATTGACTGTAAATGAAATACTGGCATTTAGTTGCTTTATGTTGCTGTATCATGTACTATATCTCCCACTCATTGAACAGTGATTTTATTTCTGTGTTTATGCATGTATCGTGTTCTTTTTATGCGAATTTTTAATTTATATTTTTGACTACAGTGCAGATTTGATTATTAATTAATTTAATCATTTAACATTCGGCAAGGAAATTAAATTGTAAATTACCGCTCATAATTTTCAACAGCTGTTTAATGATTGGCAATGTATGAGGTTGAATGATTGGCAATGATTAATGATTGAATAAATAATAAATTTCTCCTATATGACCTTTAAATCTTACAGCCTTTCGAGCAGGACGATAATTCGAGACAAACTGCAAGTTGCACAAATTATTTGTAATAATGTATTCATAAAAAAGGTTTCAGCACTATATAATAGATATTGGATTTAAGTGATTTGTTTAATGTCTTAATTCTAGATGGAAGGAAGTAACTATCATAACAAAACAAGAAATTTTGTAATTGATCACCTTTTATATTTTAGAATATAGATTTTAATTTTTAAGTGTACAGGTAATAAAATAAACAGTATATTTCGATATTTTATTTTTTTAGATATTTTAAGAAATCATGAAATTATTTTAGCAAATTAAAATATCCATACCTTAACTTTTATGTACTGAAACTAATTTAGAAAATACTAATCTCATTAACTTCGATTAGTCATGCAGATAAAGAAAGAGAAATAATCTTTGGGTAATCATTAAGAATGACATTTACTGTGTTTATTGATTCAGAGTGATCTTCAGTAATTAGTATATTTCAGATTCTATCTTTATTGAGCAGGTGTATTTATATTATTTTCTAATAATGAAGTAGATAATAAGTGCTGAAATTGACATATGAGATATGAGAAGAGATAAGGTATTCTTCAATGATTTTCGATCAAGTATTTTCACCTGGAATATTTTATTTTTATTTTTTAAATAACTGAAATAGATTATAGACCATTAAGTGCAATTTAGATTTACGTTATCGGTAAATTTTGAATACTTCTTCTTTGTTTGAGTGGTTGTAAATTGATTCTGTTTTAGAATGAAAGCAGATAAATGTGTTTACGCAGCGTTTGTTAATATTTTATAAAAAAATAAGAAACAGGAAATAAAAATAAATTTGGAGTGAGTATTATTTTGTTAAATAAAAACAAAATACTCTTTCAGTTAAAAAATATGTATAGGGGTTTACGTTTCTTATTGCTTGAAAAGACTTTTCACAAAGGCGTTTAAAAATTAAGAGGCCTTTTTTTTTATCAGCTAGACCATTTTTCTGGCATGTTTCTACTTATGACAGCTAAATTATCTTTCCTGAAATATTACTCTCAAAATGAGTTCGACATATAAGAATTGTTACATTTTCCTCTTTTAACAACAAATGAGCATGAATTTGTAAATAACGTGGTTCTTATAACAGGCTGCAAAAGAATTCTTCACTTTTTAGTGGAAAAAAAAATCCAGAAATAGAAAAAAAAAATGTTTAACTGCTACAAAATGAAGATATTTAAACTACTTTACGGTTACGGAAGTATACAGAAAACGATACATGCACATGCATTGATAACAACAGATGTGGTTTACGTTTTCAAACAAGAATAGTTGAATCTTCTTTTATATTTATAGTTTCTTACGTATCATTGGGACACATAATGATATGTAAAAGTACTTTTCTGGCCATAATTTCAGTGTATCCCCTGTGGAATATATTCATTTTCTGAACCTTCTGGATATCAGCCAAAAAGATTAAATGAATGCGTCTGGTATTCGAACAGTATTTTGCATTTTATCCTTTGTTGGAGAAGGACGTATTCTTTGATTGTAAACATGTCTGTTTGACACTAAAATTGCAAATGTCTGCATTTGAACAAAAGTTAAGAAAGAAATGAATGAAATACGTGAGGAGACTTCTTACGTTTCTGACAGTTTTGAAAGACGCGAATTGATAGATGGCTATGTGCATTTACGTGATTTAAAGTCACTTGAATGCTTTTTTTAAGTCATTCTGTTGTTTTCGAATACTTTATGAGAAAGTGCAACTTTATAACTGTCGTCTATTCTTGATATACGTCAGCATCTTTCGTATTAAAAGAAGAATCATGTGTCTGATAAAAACGAAACTGTGAATAATTAAAAAATACGATTGGAAACATTTTTTTAGAGATATTTGATATCAAATCATGAAATATAGCACTTATGGCAATTATTTTTAGCTTTTCTGAAAGTTAACTAAAATAAATATTTCTTAGATATATTCAAAATTACATTAAGTTTATTTAGAAAGATACATCTTTAAATCATTTTCCTTCATTTTTATCATCATATCTGTTTTTCCATCATCCTTTTCTTTTATTTATCAACAGTTTTTTTATGTCAATTTTATATTGATATTAAACCTTGATCTTCTTTTTATCTTTTCATCTCAGTTAATTTTTATTGTAACAACTATTAAGCTGATGAAGGAGCTTCATTTTGGATGTTCTTATATTTATCTTTACTATTATTATTATATTTATATTTTCAAATTATTTATGAAAAGTGGGATGTTGTCTATGTATTATTATAATGTATATTATTTTTTTCAGAAATATTTATACATTTCTTTGGAAAAAATGAGTCACATTTTCGATACAATCCAGCAGCATTGTCAGATTAGAAATTAACAGTGCTATAAATATATTTATCAAGAGACTGCAATTAAAAAAAACTGTTACTTTACTGTTAACAAGTTTAAAAATTTTAATTTAATTTTTATGAAGATTGTTTCATTTTGGACCTATTGAATATTTAGTACATAACATAAATTTCTTACATTTTTGTTAATAAAAAAATATGTGAAATGATAATCTAGCACACAGTATTAGATCCCTCTATGCAAAAAATATATCAATTTTCATCCAATAAGTTTGCTAAAGCTTGCCTATAAATTGAATATGAAATATGGTGTGCAATAAATGATCTGTAGGATTTATCTTTTTTTCACTTAATAATTAATTATAATTGATTTTATTTGAATAAAAACATTTTAAAGAATCTTCAATGTACTTTCATCGAAAACTAACCTTTAACGAAATCAAAATAAAGTAAGTTTCACACATACATGATGCTTGCGAATATTTTAATGCAATATTCCATATCATCGTAATGAAAATAATTTTTATCTATGCTAACGGGCTTTTGAAAAATAAGTAATGAGTGGGAAAACATTTTCTGATAAAGATTTCATAGAAGAAATTCTCTCTGATATAAGGGCTACTGTTAAAGAAATTTCTTAAAGCTAATTTATGAGCACCCAACTTTTCAAATCAATACATATTTTACATATTGTTACAAACCTGCAATTCGGCTTCCCAGCATAGTTGGTTCTATCAATGGAAAGAATGTTTTACAGTCATCTGTACGGGACAGAGTCTGGGCGTCGTGTCGGGGGTCCTAGAGCTTGGCGACAAACTTGGCGACCAATTTGGCGACTTTGGCGCCAAAATAGATTATACCCGAAACTTCGAGAATTTTCCCGATCCGTCCAGTAGGAACCGAGATACGCCTCGAACGTTCCTGATTGGTTGAGAGGCTTCTAGCCCCGCCTCCTGAGATCTATAAAAGGGGCCTGCAGCTGCCAGAGAAGTCAAGTCAGTAATCCAAGTACGAAGATGGAGCGGTGGAGTCGTAAGCTACAGAGCGGAGTAGGCGGAAACAGCGGTGAGCAGCGACGGAGTCAAGCTCGTGCTGAACTGAGCTGTGCGCTACTGTCTGCAGTAGATTCTGGTTGTATACTGCTGTGTGTGCTCTTGTATGCTATACGTCTCGGGTGAAGATAATTGTCTTCTATACTGTATATAGTTGTCGCTTTTGTGCTGTCCTGTGTGTCTTCGTGTAAATAAACGTCGTTGTTTTTATTCTACTTCTGTCTGCTGATTGAGCGTTCTGCACACCATATCACTTCCACTATCCAAACGAATCCCGGTAGAAAATTAGGTAACAATATCTTACTCGGTGAGACGTCCCCTATTTTAAAAAAGATTAAAACTGAAAAAGCGATTCTTTGAAGGGATAAAAATTTCCTGTTATTTTAAAGATTACCACATTCCTAAAAATAGTGATATTTTTAATCTATCCCATTACATTAAAAAGATTAATGATTATAAAAATCAAGAGATGGAAAGCTAAGGCCTGAATGAATATTTTATATTCTAATTGATGCTGTAATATAATAATTATAAAAAGTTCCATATGGGATTAATTTTTTAAAAATAATTTGTAAATAAAATAAATAAGTATAAGTTATTTGATTAATTTTTTTAAGCTGCTGTTTTCAAAACATGAACATAAAACGTTATCTTAAAAATAGTTTAAAATCAAACATTTCATTCATTTGTAAACAAATTTTTTTATAATTAAGATACTGCGGACAAATAAATAGAATAAAAATTTCTGTGGACGATTGAAAATTTAAAGTAATAAAAAAAATCTAGCTTTAAATTTAAGTTATTAATGATAATGAAGAAATTTAGCAAAAGTCAAGTGAATTTGAGATAAGTGATTTTTACTTATCTCAAAAAGTTATTTTGTAAAATATTTCAACGACAGTACAAAACAAAAAAGTAAAATAAAACAAAACTTAACTCCTTAAATTGAACGACCCATTTTGAAACTCAAAAGAATTTCAAACTTAGGTAAACTATGCAATATTTCAAAAAATTAGAAAATTTTTAAACATATCAGCATTTTAATATCAATTTCCATTAAAATCTTAAGAATAAAACAGAATTCGCAAGTGCATTTTGCAGTAAACTTATCATTAGTCTAAAGCTTTTATTTAATTGGTTATAGAGTATATGATTTTTATTTTACTTAAGAACGCTAATTCTAAGCAGTGTTTCAAAAAAAAAAATCAATTAAATATTGTCATTTCTGATTTATTTTAACAAACTAAAGTGATGTTTCAACTCTTCTAACTTCGCTTCTTATTAGTGGAGACACTAACTTCAGCTGGTTTAAAAACACTTCATATTTTTTATGCATAAAAAATTGGACCAATTAACAAAATAATTTTTATAGAATTGAGTCGACACTTTTTAAACCAGAAGGCCTGTTAATATTTTTATTCACAACGAAAGTAAAGCATCATGCCATTAAACAGAGATAATTATATGTATAACCGATAATTGTTTAATTCTTTACAATAGCATAAGTTATGAAAATACAAAAAAAAAAACATTAGAAAATCTTTGAAAGCAAGAAATTACATTAAATTGTAAGGCATTATATATTACATTAAATAGTAAGAAGAAATCCAATTTGCTGTGTAGTTTTTTTAAGGTATTTTAATAAATCCCCTGAAACACTTCTTCTGTAGTTTTAGAACATTTCCCAGATATTGATAACAACAAAGATGAGTTTAAGCAATCATATTATTTATTTTTTTATTTGATGTTACATTTTTTTTTTGTGACCACAAATGAAAGCGGACACAAAATGAAATATCAATGCTCAACATTCTTTCTAGATTTCTCAATTCAGATATAAAGAAGAGTTAATATTGTTGCGAAATTTTCTTTACCGAGGTTTGTTTGGATAATGGGAGTGATATGGTGTGTAGAACGCTCAATCAGCAGACGGTAGTAGAAAATAAAACAACGACGTTTATTTACACGAAGACACACAGGACAGCACAAAGCGACAACTATATACAGCACAGAAGACGATTATCTTCACCCGAGACGTGTA
This sequence comes from Argiope aurantia, assembly GCA_026543865.1. Classification (NCBI taxonomy): domain Eukaryota; kingdom Metazoa; phylum Arthropoda; class Arachnida; order Araneae; family Araneidae; genus Argiope; species Argiope aurantia. The sequence goes on along the minus strand of JAPMOR010089366.1, from coordinate 85,902 downwards.
GCATACAACAGCACACACAGCAGCATACAACCAGAATCTACTGCAGACAGTAGCGCACAGCTCAGTTCAGCACTAGCTTGACTCAGTCGCTTCCGACTACTCCGTCTTCTACTTCTACGACTCGCATTACTGACTTCGCTCCGTCGATTCCGCTTACTCTTCTTCGACCACTCCGTCCACTCTGACTACTGGCTTTTCCGCTCCGTTTTCGGACTACTCCGTCGTCTCTGACTACTGGCTTCGTCGTCTCTCTCTTGGCAGCGGCGGCTGCTTCCCTTTATAGGTCTCAGGAGGCGGGGCTAGAAGCCTCTCAACCAATCAGGAACGTTCGAGGCGTATCTCTGTTCCCACTGGACGGATCGGGAAAATTCTCGAAGTTTCTGGTATTATCTATTTTGGCGCCAAAGTCGCCAAATTCGTCGCCAAGTCGCCAAATGGTCGCCAAGTTTGTCGCCAAGCTCTGGGACCCCCGACACGACGTCCAGACTCTGTTCCATAGAGATGACTGTAAAACTTTCTTTCCAATGATGGAACAAACTATGCTAGGAAACCGAATTGCAGGTTTGTAACAATATTGATAACAAAATACAATATTTAGTTAAATTTGTATTTCACTGTTGTTGTTTTTTTATTTGAATATGCCTAGAGCAATTTCTTATATTTTGAGTTTTGTACTAAATCGTATGTTTTTGTGAGTTTCATTGAGGAAATTTTTTTCTCCTCTCTTAATCTTCTTTTTCATAACATAAATGAATGTGACATTCAAAGTAATTAATCGGTTATTAATGATAAGTGATGAATCGAATTATCTTATTGATAACCTATTATTAATAATTACCAGTTACTATTCCTACTAACTATAGTTATAATTAATTGTAATCGATTAAAAAATGAATCATAATATAAATACACATTATGCATTTGGGTAATCAATAATCATATTTTTTCATTCTAAAACATTTGGACTTAATTTTAAAGCATGTATAGGTAAATAAAATAGGCTACCTTTTGAAAGGTGCTCTTTGTTAGATCTATTCATTTTAATGCGTTCAAGATAGAAAACATAAACATCAAGTAATAAATAAATAAAAATAAAAGCAAAGGAAATACACATTTTGAATTTGGACTCAATATTACAAATAACACTGTGGATGCAATGATTGTTTTGCGAACGATTTGAAATATTTCATGCATATTTTTAGTATCTTCGGTAATCCCCGAAGTTTCATCATTTAAATGTCAACACATAGTTCGTGCTTTTTATGTGGTAGCCAGAATGAAATACATAAATATCAAATCTAGTAATCAAAGAAATAGGTCCCCTTCCCTACTTAGAGCTAGGTCTCTTCAGATTCCACAGCACCACATAAAAACATGATAAGCAAGTCCACCTTTGTAAGCGATCTATAAAACTTGAAATTTCCTCCTGATAATTTATGTAATTGGAAGTGTATAAAGAGAAAAAATACATAAATTTACAACAATGTACATTATCAAGTCATATTTAAACATTAAATTCACACAAGATGTAATTATTTGGGTTCACTCTACTGACCTATAAATTTGTCTCTTAAATTTTTGTTTAATTGTAAGGAGTTTTTTTTTTATGAAACATCTTACCAAATATCCTCTCATAAGCTTCTGGTACACATTTTGGTGTACAAAGGTTCTTTCACAGAAGTATACAAAATTATAGAGGTAATCATTAAAAAAGAAATCCATAGTATTAATAAAAGAAAGAAAAATAGTCTTACTAATAATTGACGAACTGTATTCTAAAAATTCTTCCGATAACTATTGTTAAAAGATAACCATGTTAATTATCTTTAAAATTTAATTACGAGGTTTCTTCTCTTTAAGATGTCATTTCTCATATAAATTTGTTTTCTTTTATTTGATTCTTCAAACCAATTTTTTTTCTCTCTTGATTAATAAGCCATAGAACGGAAGGCATATTAAATGCAACTTCTTTCCGCGGTAAAAATTCCCTATTAGAATATTATTCGACGATTCCATGATGTCTTTTGACATTCTGAATGCTGGCCAACATCGTGTAGATACTGTAATAATATTGCTGGGAATTTTATACCAATAGGGTCCAAATGGGGAGAGTTTGAAATTGGAAAATAAACTCTTATAATTAAATAAATATAACAATCTAGATAATATTTACCTGACAAAAATAAAAATAATAAAATTAAAGTTTGATCCGATATAGCCTAGTTAAAAAAATCGAAGGCTGCATGGATGGAATTCGTAAATAGGCAGTTACCATAAATGTAATAAGAAGAAAATAACTCTCCATCCCATTTAGATAAGTACGAAGAGTAATGTTTTTTATTCTTTGTAATAATTAATTTTAATAAAGAAAACTTTCAAAGGTTTTATTGTTTCTACGTTTCTAAAGAGATCTAAAATAAAGATTGCTGCTAGTGAGGTAACTTGCTGCTGCCTGTGATACAATTTGTCAACATTCAGAGTAGTGAAATCATTGATTTACTTTTTCTTGGTTTTTTACTTTTCATGTCTTATATCTGAAAGAGAACTTCAAATAATTTATAATTTTTAAAATTAAAAAAAAAATAGATTGAAGATTTAAACGAAGAAACATTACTTTTTAAATATTGACAGATTTAAGAAGTCGGTGCTTTTTATTGAAGATTGCAAATCATTAAATGACAAATTTAAAATTCTTCAGAGGCGAATGAAGCTAATTTTAGATTACTTTTAATATACTTTTTGCATTCAAAAAAATTTTCAGGTTATAAATACTTTCACTTCGTTTCTTCTTATTAGATTTGGAGGCTTTTATTACGTTTTTTAGGCAATATACCATAGTATTTTTATAATAGACGATCTATATTCATATGTTTCTCAACTATTTTCAGTTATTGCACGCATGCATTTTTTTTCAGATTTAAGACCTTGGCATTTGTAGTCTTTAGATTAGGGATGACGTTTTTTAAAATTATACTTAAATAATTAATTGAAGATTTGTTTTTGTCACCAGTCTTCTATTAGTCGTTCAAATTTTTATACGAATTCTTATAAATAAATTTTAGATTTGTTGAAATTCCTTTGAAAATAAAATAGTTTTGTGTATAAAAATAAAATAGTTTAGGAAATTGGTTTTTTTGATAATTATAAATAAAAATGTTTATAGAATTAAAAAAAGTACTTAGTTCAATGTTTCAATACTAATTCACAATAATTATCTATTAAATTCATTCTTTTATTAGAAAAAATAATAGATACTTTGGTCTAGAAGCAAATTAAATGTGAAAAGTAACTGTCTTCCAAATTCTATCTCTCAAGGTAAAATAATTATAATTCTTTTCTTTCCACTTTAATCAACAAGAATAAAAAAAGTTCTTTGGACAAAAAAAAGTTCACTTCAAAGGAAAGAAATAAAGATTATAACATAATTTTCATATTTTATACAAAGGGAGTTTTTTAAATATATTTATATAATTATTTTATTTTTTTTATCTTTCTGGAAAAATTTCTATTATTTTATGTAAAGAGTTTTTTTTTTT
>JAPMOR010089366.1:26465-82356 GCA_026543865.1 Argiope aurantia | reverse complement strand
ATGATAAAATATGATGATATAAATATGATTTTAGAAAATATGATAATTACGATAAAAATAAATAAATATGATAAAAGTAAATGTATTTATCTGGATTGGTTTTGTTTGTAACTGATTTCACTATACTTATTATTGTCACCAAGTTCGCTCTTCTGGCTGCTAAGGTTTTTAATTTCTTGTTAAGATAACGAATACAATTTGTGCATTTTCGAAACAATTCAACTTTGGAAATGCCTTTAGAATTCGGAAAATATTAATGAATGAATTAATAATTTAATAATATATATTAATATAATTGAATTTTTTGAAAAAGCCTTGCATATCGATGCAAAATATTCTTTGAATATATAATTCAATTAATTTAAAATTAAATGTATTTTAGATTTATTAAATTTTTACTGTTACTCCGTGTAGCAAGACTCAACACGCGGTTTCTTATCAGAGTAATATGAATCATTCAGGTGTTCAATAAGCTGCTCTTTATGGGTTTATTATTGCAAGTTTCTACAATAAATAAATCTGTTTCTTTCATGTGTTAATTTAATCTTTTTAATTTTGACTAGACTTAGGTGCTTTCTCTGTGCAGTTACTGAAATCGGACATCTATAATAAACGTATTTTTGAATTCATTAAAGGGTATTAAAATCAATAAAAATGTCAAAAAATATATGAAAATATCACTTTTGCCCCAATTTGAATGGGAGAAATCATAAAATTATTATAATTTAAAGAAATTTCGGAATATTAAGTTTCGAAAATTCTCTCTTCTACGCATTTAAAGTAGGGCTGCTCTTACAACATGGATATTTCAGAAAAAATATATATTTTAAAGAATTAAAATTTATGACTTAAAAAAAAATTGAATATAATTTTTTAGACTTTTATATCATTATATTTTATAGCATTTACTTTCATCGTAAAAATAAATTTATCGCAAGGATAAATTTACTCTTTTTGTTTAAAATTTAATTTTTAGTGTGTTATAAAACTTATCGTGTGTTTTCTGCATTGAACATTCCTGTATTTATTTTTGTCTCCGAAAAACTTTATCTTTGAAAATAGAAACTCGGAGGAGAAGGGAATTAAATTACAATTTGAAAATGTCTTGCATCCTTGCTCCATACAGTTCTTTTTTCCTCTCTTGTTCTTTACTTCATTAAAAATGAACTATAAGAAAGTAGTTTTTCTCGAAGGTACCAACCCGAGGGGAATAAAGAAGGGGAGGAAAAAGTAAGAAACATTTGACACATTTCACTGAAACTGGTCTTCTGTAGAGAAATTCAAAACTTTCAAAAACTAACATTAAAATTATTTCTGAATTAATTTATTCTAATGAGAAATACTTTCGTGATTTTGCAGGTATGTCCAGTACATTATACTTCATTCTGTCACTCAATTAATTTAATTTTGTCGGTATACTTGTGACGGTACACACACACAAAAAAAAAGTACTCAAAGATTTTTTTTCTTTTTTTTGTTGTGAAAAAGAGCATTATTTTCAAAGTAGAAATTCGAAAAAAATAAGAAAAAAAAAATGACGAGATAGACTCGTCTGGAAAAATCACCAAAATTCTAGAAATTTTTATTCCCCATGAAAAATTAACGTTAACGATTAACGTAACGATGTTTTGCAATGTTTGATAATGTAACAAGTTAAATGTTTTATATTTCTAGAAAGAAAAAAAAAACTTCAGAAAAATATTGGGAGTCAACATATGAGATTTGTTTATTTAATACAAATTCCCCATGAAGTGATTCAAAGCAACACCACAACATATATATCATCTTCGTTGAAAAGTAGAAGAGCTGAAATTTGAAAACAATATGTTCAGAGATCAAGTCCATTAGTTGTTCTAGAAATATGAGAAAAACTGTTTATAAAACATACAAAAACATTTTAGTAAATTTACTTTATTGTAAAAAATGGAAAATATGATCGAATTAACGTAATTATAGCTTAATACATTTCTTATTTTTTCAAAGAAGGTTTGTTTGATTTTTTATTTTTCTAATTTTATATGCCATTACAGAATATTCTCATTTTATGGAAAGTTTGGAACTCCGCCAAAACATCAAATAAATATGTCCGATATTCGAATAGCATACAACGATGTTCTAATATTTCGCTGCCTTTAGAAATTGAAGGACGTATTTTTTATTGGAAGCTATTATGGCTTATTAATAAATTGCATATATAAAAAATGTGACTGAAAGACAAGTCTCAATTGAATTTCTGAGTTTTGAACATTTTATAAGATTCTAATTCGGTAAAAAGTATATACACATTTCTGAGAATACGGTTAAGAAGTCATTTTTTTTGTTTAAAATTAGCTGAGAAAAAGTAATTTATGCATTTCAACTTTTATCAAGTATGCAAAAATATATTTTGTGATACAATATTAATATTTCTGAAATGCTACACAAAGTTCTTGAAGCAAAAAAAAGTAGCTTGAAGAATTTTGTTTCAACATGAAAGAGAAAAAAACCCATTTTTTTTAGTTTATTTATCTAAAAATAATTATAAAATATATATTTTCCTATTATAGATTTATGTCAATTACTAAACTGGTTAAAATGGTATAACAAGACGAGGCTTTTTGCATTCGAAGCAGATAAAGATTTTTTTTTTAATTTTGATTCATTGTCATTTTTTTGTCATTAAAGTAATTTTTTCTGATTTTCCTTTATTTTTAAAATGGTTTTATTTTTCAGATATTCTTTATAAAAATAATATGGTAAATGCGGTATGTTTCCTCATTATCTTCAATATTGAGATAAATTTTTTTATAAAACTATAGGTTCTATACAATCCAAAAAATAATTTTATGCTCTTCGAAACATTATAATGAGAAGAGAGGAGAAATAAGCTAAACACTCATTTTCTATGCAATAAAGAAATGTTAAAGAGCATATAACAAAGAGGTTGAAGAAAATGCCGCATTTCCTTTTGATAATAGTTTCAGCAATGCAGAAGTTGTATGCTATCATACTGTACTTTCATTAATTCTTTGACATGAATATTGGAAAACCATTTAATTATTTTCTTACTTATTAGAGGAAGCTGAATAGAAAATACCCACCTTGCATATTTCACAATCTCTATATTTTTTTTATCCTTGTTTTGTTTCCCATCACATTTTCATTATACAAGAGTGTTTTTGCAATGGGTTCTCCATATCTATTTTCAACAAATTATGAAAGCTACATGTTTCTGCAACTTTTTTTATGCTTTGTGGATTTTGATTTGTTAGTTGTGGAATGGTTTATCATCTGTGTTTTTCCTTCTCATTGAAATTAGTAGATGTAATTGTAATTAATTATTTTTTCCTATTTTGTCATCAGAAAGAGCAAGAAAAGAAAAACTTTTCGAAAATAAGATTTCAAAAAATTCTTTATTTTTTTTCTTTTGCTATGAATGACATTAAAAAAAGAATGCTTTAAATTGTTAGAAACAATTTTATTACTTCAAATATTTGAAGTCATAAGAAACTATCTTCAATTTATTAATAACTTCAATAAACAATTTATTGAAATTTAAAGAAAGGAATTGGCAACAATCACTCTATTTCATGAATTTTGAATTAATTACTGCATAATTCAGCAAAGTATATTTGTCATGTAAAACTGCACCAATTATCTTTTGAATAATATAGCATATAAGAACAATAATTGATAAGTTAGAAATTTCCTACATTTTTATTTACGATAAATAAAGAATTATAATAAAAGTTATAAACTCTATATGTCAATTAGTTCTTATTAATAATAACTATTATTATTATTAATAACAATGATTAATACAATATTGTTGAAATTAATTGTAATATATAAATATTCAATGAATGACATGCACAGCATTTATATAATCATTCGACATTTATCGTAGGAGAATAATGACATTTGTTTATTTCGGTCTTTTACAATAACATGTATCTAAATATGCATTTTCTATTAGATAATTTTTTCTCTTTGTAAAAAAAAATTATAACTGACTTTATATAAATAATTATTACATACAAAGCAAAGAAGTAACATTTCGCAGTTTGAAAATCTTATATATAAATAACAAATTTTCAAATTTCGTTTCCTTGTTTATACATATAAAAAATTTTATGATATTATTGTAGCCACATTCGGCATCATTCATCAAAAAATATCACTAACTCGGATAACATATACGTGGAAAAGAAGGTTTCACGAGTTTTATTTATTTACTACGAATAGTTTTTTTTCTACATTATCTATATATTCCTATAGGAAATAAATCGAAATGCTAAATGATTAGTTAATACAATGAAAGCAAATAAAAAACTATAGATTTATTAGAACCAAATATTACTTAAAAGGATAAATATTATTTTGATTCAAATTTAGTCTGTTTAATAAGAATTTTCACAATATTTTATAAAAATAGCTTTTTGTATTCTATAGATTAATGATATATACCCGAATAATATATTCCATCACTACCTATACTTTCATTACTTATCCTTTTCATAGGTGATTCTGAATACACATTTTCTAAGCATTTTTTATTGTCATGGTCAATGGGTCAACTCGAAATTCAAACAATACAAGAAACAATATATCGAGGATTTAAAATTTCATTACTTGGGCTTAATGCATATTTTTTCCTTTTTTATTGATAATGGCTACAGTGTAACGATGACTAAATCTTCAGTTAATAGTACCGTGAACTTGTTTTATATTATAATTTTAAAACAGAAGGAGATATTAAATCATACCCAAGCAAGAATAAAAACAACAGAACCGAACAAAGTATAAAAATTGAACCCTATTTTTGTATCATATTTTTCGATATTTTACTATTTATATAATTATTTTAAATTTTGAGTATGTAAATACTAAAAAAACATCTTTATAAATGAAGATACATAATATATATTCAAGTGCCAAATTAACATTGTTATGACGCCCAAATGATTAAGGCCATACGGATGTATACGCTTCGTAATTCTGTTCTTAAAAAAGAAAAAAGAATTTTAGAATTAGCATTTTTTTCTTCAAATTTCTATTCTTTTTTTCTTCTTCTTTTTTTCTTTTTATTACTCTCATTCATTCATTACTTTTCAAATCATCCACATGTTCAAATCTTTACTTTTTTTATTCACTATAATTAATTTTTAGTTTTATTTAATCTGTTTTCTTCTCAGGGCTGATCTGGAAATTAGTACGAAAGAGCAATGCCCTTTCTAGCAGTTCGTAATAGCACATTATTCTTGTCATGAGTAGAATCAACCATAATTAATGAACGAATAACTAAGGAAAAATGCAAATTATTGCGCTTGAAAGAAAAACAGTGACAGCTCCCGAGTTATTCTTTATGAAGCACCTAATCAATTTCAATATTTTATAAAACCAGTTAAATTTACTTAATGGAGGAACTTAGAAAAACGAAAAAAAAAAAAACGGTTCTTTTAATATTTAAGATAAGTAGCTTTTTTCAAGCGCTTAATTTTTTACAACGATTCTTCTTTTATATTTTGTTTAATATTAGTTCACTAGCTAAATTTAACACGTAATTCTTTTAAGATATTTGCGATGGAATCCCGAGAAAAATTAATTTTTTTCTATTTTTAATTTCCACATGTATTAGAGAATATTAAAAAGTGAATAACATTTTAATTATTTGCTAAAATTATTTTTGAAAGCTGCCATTTTGATACAATGTTTACTTTTTGTTGTTTCTATAGTTTCATAAGTACTTTCCACAAATTAAAATATATATATATATATGTGTGTGTGTTTAAATTTGCCTCTCTTATTTTTTTTAATATTTAATTAATTACTCTGTAAAATATCTGAATAACAATCTGTTTCTTTTTTTTCACACAGTTATGAAAAATAAATACACATCCCTTAATTTTTTATGAATAAGGCATTATAAATTTAAAATTGACAAATATCACTTTAGAAAAGAAAGTAATTTTAATCAGTTTGCAAACATCGATTAATCATAATCGACATGATAGACAACGTTTTTGCAATTAGATAATATTTTAAATTATTCTATTAGACTTTTATGTAAAAGGGAATGTCTAGGGTGATGACTTTTCTTATAGGAATTACTATACAACACTGTCTGTTTATTTTAAAGTCAATAAAACCTAAGTCTTAGTTTTAAAATTCTATTCATGACCATTAGATAAAGAAAATGAATTGTAGAATGTCTCAAGAAATATAATATTCAATAGTATAGTAAATAAACGCCATTAATTGTAAAGATGTAGATAGTAAATGGATTATGAATTTTTTGTTTCTTTTTTCACAATATTTTAAGGTTATAAAAGTTAAAAATATATTGAGTTACTAATATAAATCAACAATTTTTAAATCACAGTCTAATTAAAAGATAAATTTGAAACAAAATTAATGTTGAAATTCAAGAATGAAAAGAGTATTTAAATATTTTTAAAAATTATTTATCAGAAATATTGTTTTAGGATTATTTTTGCTTCTACTTTATTCATTTTAACTAAGCATTATTTTAACTTCAGCTATAATAAGAAAATGAAGTTACAAAACATATATTCAAAATGAATAAAATTAGGTAAGTAAAACTATTCATTTCTCCCTTTTAAAATCATTCGATAATGTGTGTTCGTTCTTTTCGATCAATGCATGGGTAACTGTTTTCTATTTTTAATAAGTTAAGCTATGTAATTATGTAAGGATAGTCAAAGATATTCATAAAATGATATGACAAGGTTCACAAAAAACGTTTTAACAACGGATAAGGTTTCAACGCCGTTAGAAACCTTATCCGTTGTTGGCTAAACCAAATATACCTATAATTCATTTAGTATTTTAATGTTAACGCAAAAAAAAATCAGTCATTTCGAAATTCATTGATGGCAAATGTAATAATTATAATAGATACGGTGTTCAATGAATACACCTTACTACTAAATATGCAAAACAATTAGTTCAGAAATATTAAAGAAATCTCCATTGTCCATTCTATAAATTTTATGTAAAAAATATCGCATACTGAGACGATTAGACGGAAGTTTCATAAATATAAGATTAATCATTAAGAAACAAAAATAAATAAATAAAAATTAAAAAAAATCTTGAAACAACTTGACTGATTTGAATTTTGGAGGGTATTTTTTTTGATGCAGTCAATTTCTGTTATATAATGCCACAAAAACCGTTAAATTTTGACATTTTACGATGTATCTTATATAGGCAATTTTGCTTTATTACTAAATATATTTCTGTAAGCTAAATTACTGTAAATATTCAAGTCACACAATCTCTTAAATTATGTTAAAAATTATTAGAAGGAGAAAATTTAATGTCATATTCCCTTTGCTTTGAATGCTGATGTTATTTTTTTAAACTCTCAATTGAAATAGTACAATATTTGAAATCATTTAACTGTATTATAAAGTTTGAAAAGATATATTTTTTAAAATTACATATTAATTTAAAAACTAAAACCAATCAGCTAAAGCTAAATTCTCCTTTTTTAAACAAATTATCGAGAAAAAAACGTTCGCTTTGTTTAATATTTATATATAAAGACTGAGCAAAAATAAGAAGCACTAAACTAATTTAAAAGCTTTTCATAGAAGAAATGAAAGATTTTTTAAAAAATTAAACTACACGGAAGTTAAGAAGTCTGATTACTTTTCCATTTTTTTTTTTTGAAATTATAAAATAAACATTTGAATAAAACGAAATAATTTAAATAAACGAAACGAAATGAAATGAGTTTCTTTGAATTTCTGTGTGAAAAAAATTATATATATTTATATCGTTATTGCAATGAAGTTGAAATCTATTTAATACGAAATGATGTGATGTCGTGTCCGCATTAAAACGGAAAAGGAGGTGCAGTAACTTGTGAAGGTAAGGACCCCTGAGCAAACGAGGGCAGAAGTCTGACTTCTAGCTCATATGAAGATGACACTCACACACTCGCTTGCACAACCCTTTTTTATGGGGGGCTGGGGTGCTCTTTCACACACCTCACAGATAGAACATAGGGAGAACAACCATGTCCGAACCAGGATCCGAACCCGAGACGCCCAGAGCACGTTAAGACGCGCTATCCCTAGGCCAGGTCACCGGCATTATTTGAATTTTACAGGTTAATGTAATTTCAGCTTGATAATTTTGTCAATAACTTCAGATTGAGGAGACGCTTCAATCTCTCAGATCGCGGGAAAGACGCGATACCCCTAGGCCAGGACGACGGCATTTAATACGAAATAAGTTCGAAATTTAAAATGAAATATTTAAAAAAAACTTATCTAATTTGAATATAAATAATTTCCAAAACAATTTTAATTATAAAATTAATTATTATATATGTGTCTTTCCTCTCTTCACTTGTGCGTGGAATTTATTTTAAACATTTTAAGCTGATTTTTTAATGGAATTCTTTCGCTCAAATTTATAGGTAATGTATAAGTTTATACTTAAGACTTTCAATCGCATGCCGGCACACTTTTTATTGTGACATCATGGTTTGATTTTCAATTTACATTCTTCTTATTTAAAAAAAATAAAATGTGTAATTGATTTGAAAATTTAAGTGATTCAAAGCTTTTGATGAATATCACATGATGTCCCTTCATAGAATTTAAACTGCTTGAAACTTCCAAAACACTTTATTTATTTTCACTCTTCGTAGCCTTTTTTTTTTCTTGAATTGATTCTATAAATTTGAAATACAAAACAAGAAATTTCTATTCCTATTGTTTGAAATAATTTTTTTTAATATTTTATATCTAATTTTTGAGACTGCTTTGTGTAAACAGACTGAAATTATCCTCATATTTACAATTAATAAGCAAGGAAGCAATTAAGAATAGATTCTTGTAACTTCTAGAGTTATTTCGAAACAAAAATGCCCACAGAATAAATTGAATAGCAACAAAGCTAATGAAAATAATGGTTAAAATGCTTATTTCGATATACTTTTGTGGGGAAAAAAATATCAAGTTTCTATAAAAGAACTATTATAATTGTTGTAAAGCAATGTTATAAAGATTATCAGTGAATTACTTTGCTAAATATTCAATCAATCAATGCATAATTTTGTGTTAATTTTCAGTTTATGAGGGTTAGATTTATCGCTGATGGAAAGTATGGGCTGAAAGGAGAAGCTTATTTTTTAATTGTCATTAAAAATGGAAAATGTAATTTGCGGTAGTGTATCATTCTATAGGATATTTAAAGAAGAAGTATATTATGAGTCAAATCTCTATCGTTTAAAGCCAATTTTTGGGATGCACTCATACATTTCATAAAACTTTAACACTTAAATAAAAAGAAATAGGTAATTCAATTTAATTATTAAATAATAACCATTTACATGAACATTCTACAGAAAATACTGATTATCAAAGGGTAGCTCATTTTTTTATGTATTATGAACCTCACGACCTCATTTTTTTTTCTCTATTTCATTTCTCAGAAATCCTAACTAATTTATGCTAGACAAATTAAGTATTCTTCGAAAAGAATACAAATTGATAATTGTTTTTTATTAGACATTTAATTTATCTTAATGTATTTTAATTGTAATTGTTTTACTCCTAAAACAAGTCATTGTATAGAAGTCATCACATTTAAGATAATAGTTTTTGCCTATAGCATCCATTGGAGTGTTCATCTGTAATAAAGCCCGCTAACTGCTTCAGAAATATTCGGTTAACATGTATTTATCCAATTGCCCTTGATGTCCTTCTTCAATGATCTTTAAATATCGGTGGAATTTTCCTCTTTACTCGTGATCTATTACATCAAGTATTTCTAGGTTACAAGGTGGTTATGCAGAAAATAAACATTGATGCTGCCAAGTGTTTTTAGGGATCCAAGATTTCCTAGATGACTTCGATAGAATTTATTGCTCGTGTACTTCAAGAAATCTCTTGACAATGTGATAATGACTTTAATGATAATCGTATATTTCCGCTTATGACAATACCTCTATGGATTGTTGATATCGAACTGCCGAATCAATTGACCTTTATTTTGTCAAAATGAAGGTCATAAAAAGTAATAAGGTACTCGAAATAGCTTGCCAAAGCTATAATAAATTATTTCATGCAATAAACCTCAATTTCTTATCTGCATGTGACTTATATAAAGTTTCTAAATTACTAGATTCAAGTCCTTATATTGTGTAGTCCAATTACTTTCCATCGAAAGAATTGTGACTTGCTCTTTATTTGTATTCTACAAATAATTGATATGTATCTTTTTTTTGCTGCATGAGGAGAATGCGTATCATTTCATTGTCAACATATATAAACAACAATATGTGTGGCAACTCAATCTCTCAACATTTCCATAGTATTTAACAAGAAAATTTGAGTGATCTAATAAGGATGATTAAAATAAATTGCTATTGGAAAACTTTTATGTTTTGAGATGAGCTATAAATGAGTAGTTCAAATGCATTATATTTTGTATTTCTAAGATCACTCACTAAATTATGAATATTACAGAAATACAGAAAGAACTTTTAAAGTAATGCAGGAATTAACCATTCCGGTTTGAAAGTTGATTGGTTATCTATCTTTTGATTGTTTCATAACCACTTGCGGCCACAGAAATTCTCCTCACTCCCATTACAATGCATCCGTTTTGGTTTCAATTTTTATGTTCTATTCCATATTCTCTTCATAATCATATTCCTGATCAACACGCTGTGCAGCTACTGGCCGCAGCCGGGGGCGAAATGTAGTTTAATGATTTTTCTTCACTCTGCTGGTTTGAACGTTACTTTCTATCTAATTTAACACTTTCATTCCTTTTTCAACTAAGTGTTTCTTATGCAGTCTTAATATAATGAGTCCTAAAGACTTTCTGAATATTCCAATGATATTCAACTCACGTTGAGCTAGAAAGAAATACTTTCAGTGAAAAGATAGGAAAGAGTTACTTTTAGAAACAAAGCGCCATCAAGTTTGTCACACATTGCAGCACCATAGTTATATACTTACGTTTTATAAAATTCAATTCATGAGTTTCAGCTAAATGAAGTTGTAAGTATGGAATTAATGTCATATATTAGTTACCCTATATTGAATTGGTTTTTCTTGTTATATCCTGATGTTTTCATTAAGCAAAAAATAATCGTTCACACAGCTTACTTCTTGACAAACTATAAATGTTTCGAATAATAAACAATTCTTTGATTATTATCACAATTACCCTGACAGAGAAATAATTTGCAGAAAGAAGAAACCAAAGAGAATATCTTTTGTTTGTCCGATGAATACTTAGTTTAAAAAAACAGCATACCTATTTGAGCTAAAAGCAGTTGAGAAATTGTAATCAGAAAAAAAAATGTGTTCAAGATGGTATGTGAGTAGTACTAATTTTCTTCGTTTCACTAAAATTTTAAGGATGTTGAAGGTATCTTTATAAGAATTTATGATTATGATTTTATGAAAGAAGTGAATTTAATAATTGATTGAATAATTAGAATATTTTGTTAATTAGCGTAATCAAAAATTCAATTTTTATTTAATGCGATAAACGAAAATCAAATACTTCTGCATTAATTCAGTATTAATCTAAAATAGATGAAACAGGACAACTATTTAACAACAAAAAGTGAATATTTCATTACGGTTATTTTTGTGTGTAAATGCATTGTATAATAATCTTATATTAAGAACAAATTAAAATAAATGCAGTTATAATTTAGGAAACTTATTTATTTCAATATTTTTCAATCAAGTAATTTGTTTTGAATCATATTTAATCTATCTTAATATAAAATGAAGAATTCAGTTTGAATTCATAATCATTGGATTATCTTTGAGATAATTCAATGATTATCAATTTGAGAATTGAATTGATTTGAGTTGTAAATTATATAATATTTCAAACCCTAAACTATTTAATCCAATTTTTGCATTGTGTGTTAAATATGAAACAGATCTTTTATTTTTAATACTGAAACGAATTATTGTTATTGTATCTAATTTTATGATTATTTTAACTGTATCTAATTTTAAGATATATCAAGTATATATAAGATAATATATATTTTTGGAAACAATGTTAAATTAAATCATTTTTCCAATAAGCAAAAATTTATTTAGATTAAAGAACAATAACTTCAAACATTAATTTTTTTCCCTAGGACATTTTACACTTTCTCATTCTACATTTTTTCCTCTCAAAAATGTAGAGAATAGTCAGTTTCTTCTTTCTAATTTTATAATTTGTATTTAAATAACAAAAAAAAGAGAGACAAATTAGTTACCAATTTGCAGCAAAAGGTAACTATCTTTTTGCAGAAGTCTATTCTACATTTTAAATTCTTGCAATCAAACTAAAAGGTTTCTTTAACTGTGCATTCAAAATGAAAAACACATATGTTTGTTTACTAAAAATTCGTTTACCCAAGTCCGGGATTGAATAAATATCTTCCAGCGTGCTTTTTCTGGAAGTTCAGTAGGAAGGAATGCCCCCAGGAGTAAGCGAAAGAGAGGCCTACAATGGAAGGTTTAATAGAGAGCCTACGAATGAATTCTTCTGCAAGAGACACTTTGCAGTGTTTACAGACAAACTTATCACAAAAAAAGCAGAAAGAAAAGTCTGCTCCGATATAGATTCTTTTGAACAAGCCTTACTGACAGTCTCCGTGGAATTGACAAAACTTGCGAAATGTATTTTTTCTCTCTCTTTCTTATTCTCACATTACTTGCTTTTCTTTCACCGGTTTTCTTCTTTCTTCTCGTCAGTTCTTCCCTCTTCTTTTGATTTTCCCCAGCAGTATTTCGACTTTTTTGTTCTGTGAATCCATGTTAAGAAGAGAGTTGAATAGCTGCATAATTGGATATCACGCTTTAACAGCAAAACCGACCCTCGTATTCATTACTTTTTCCCACTTCACCCGCAGTCGCCAATTTACTCAGCTATTTGTGTAACGTCAAATCATTTAAAAAAAAACTATCCTTTCAGTTATTTTTACTTTACTTAAATGAATTAACAAATTACACTTCCAAGACAAAATAATAATAAAAAAATCTTGTCGTTTTTTGGACGAACTTTTAATGTGACTCGGACAATATATCAAAATAGAAAAGTAAGAGAAACGAAATGGATTACTATTTAAAAAAAACTAAGTGCTTTAAAATGATTCGCTTTAGATTGAAATGAAAACCATTTTAATGAGGTTTCCTTAAGATGTCATTATGTGTGTTCTAATAAAAAAAACCCAGTTAATTTGTTTACATAATGCTGATTTCTAAAACAGCGTATTTGCTTACTGAATTCTAATTGGCTACAAATATTTATTTCTAGAAGTGGGAATAGGGTTATTTTTAGCAATATTAACAAAGAAATGCAATATAAATAGTCTCTCTCTCTCTTTATCTCTATATATCTATCTGTCTGTCTGCATAGTGAGACTACTAATTGCAACAGTAAAAAAAATAGTTATTTTTTTTCAGCAGAAAAAAAGTTTTATTTGAAAAGCTGGCAGTTTGAATTTTTCTATAGAAATGGAACCATTCATTTTATTTTTATTTTCTAATCAGCGAAATTCTTCTTTTTCAAATGATTCTCATGAATTATTTTTAGCTGATAAATTTCATTTGATTGTCTTGTTCCTTTATTGTATTTAGACAACAATTAGATTTCTTCTTTCATTTGGTATTCCTCATTATTTTTATGACTTTTTTGGCACTTTTGTTTTATGCCGTAGCTTTGAAATTAAATAGGCAAGCGATTATTAAATAAGGATAATTTTTATTTCTTTATTAAATTTTAGTGAAGCATTGCTATTTCTTTCAGAATTACATGAAAATATTTCTTGTGAGGCTTTCATTTAAATTAGATATTTCATTTCAACCATTTTTGAAGATGCAAACAAAGTGTTTTGATTAAAAAAATGTGCTTTTTTATGGATAAAACTTAACTACAGACACTTTGCACTAAATTTTCCAACTTACTAGAATTATGAGAAGACTTTAAATATTTCCTGAATGTGACATTCTTAGATTTTTATTCATAGATATAACTTAATACGGGGGTTCATAAACTGTTGGCTGTGGTGCTATGACTGACCATTGTCAATTTCAGGTGGTTCGAGTTAAGGTCTAGAATGTATTCGTATCAATCAGCACTTTGTTGAAATGTTACGCGCTAATTCGATGCTTGATGAAATAAATCTTTATCTAGCATCGCATTAGAAATATTTTTTACAAAATTATATTGAATAAAAATATTTTATATCGTTATAGAAGCTCATTTATGGAATGTAAAATGAATGAAAATGCGCTGTTCATCTCGATGATGTTGTGGTTAGTAACAAATTCCTAGTATTAAAAACGCATCGCAATGCTTCAAAGTTTCCTAGTCCTTGATTTAAAATATTCAATGGCATTCAATAGAAGTTTTTATTTATTTATTAATATTTCATTTGTTTTGGAAAATATTCTTCTATAAAACTAATGCATAAAATAAAGTACTGGTTTGTCTTATTTAAATTTATGCACTAGTTTTGAAGGAGCGCGATAACTATTATCAGATGGGCCTTCTAACTTTAATCGTCTAAGAAATATTTAGGACACCAGTTAAACATGAGATTATACTCGATTTTGCGAATTTCTATAGTATTTTTGAGCGATCGCGTTATCTGCTGATTTTGAGCGATTTTGCGATTAATATTTTTGAGCAGTAAATTTAGCATGTACCACTCCACCAGAAATATGCAAAGATTTGGAGTAAACGGTGTTGGATGTTTAAGTCCTTCAAATAATAATTATTCTTCTTTTAATATTTTTAGAAAAATTTATCTTTTAATAATTTCTGATTTATTTTATTGCTGTTTCTGGATTGACTTATTTTGAAAAATATTCATTTTTTATTTATTTTACGTTGAAAACAAGAACCGGCGGGGGGGGGGGAAGGTCTGTCTGAAACGACGTTCTTGTATATTCCCCATTAATCTTTTCCCTTGCAGAAGTTGTCCCCCTCAGCTTGCAAAAAATTTCAGACCCATTGTAATTTCTCGGTTGCTTTACAAGATATTGACGAGTGATAATTAAGAAATACAGATATTTGCTTGAATCTAGAATTTTTGTGGAATTTACCGTGCGAATATTTATTTTGGGCGTCTATTTCTCAGACCGAATGAAACAAAAAGTTGGCCTGGTACTATAATTGTAGTACCTGGTACTGTAGATTGATTTAAGTCATTGTAATTGTGGGTTATCACATTTGCAAGTAAAACATATAAACGGCCAACACTTTGACAGATTTGGTACAAAATTTTTATCGAATCTAAATACCTATTAGAGTACTAATAATTACGTTTTAAATGCTAACCTGAGCATAAACATTATCTACCCAAGCATGCTCGCTTTTTCTTGTTATCGAATTCATTTCTATTCAAACAGCCAGTCTTCCTCTGAATGGACTTCATTCAAAATTTAGTGGTAAGTCTTAAATTATACTAAATTCATATTTCTGCTGAATTTTCATTATCTAGTTCAATTCGTTTCCGAGATCTCGTATTCCCAGATAGATAGTTACACAGATAAAATGCCAAGGGTTGCTTTATGAACTCGGGGATATTGAAATGTGGATATTCGTCAAACCCGAATTCGAATTTTTTGAAGATTTTAATACATTTTTTTCCTCGTATGCAAAAATGTATAAAAAGCAACCTTAAATGTCCTACCTGAAATACTTAATAATAAAAAAGACATAACTTTAATAAAAAGCAAATAATTTTTTTTTTTTTTTTTGCTCTCGGTAACGGCTTTATGTTTAGGAATGAAGACTCTCAAAATCTCTTTCGATTCTTGCATGTCATTGAGGTATTATCTCTCTTCCCGCTTCTCGTTGAGCTGTCGGTGGAATACCCAAATAAGCTGGCAGCTGAGCAAAAGACAAAGTGCAAAAATATCCGATTTGAAGTTCATGTGAAAACGGTTTTTCTCGTTCTCTTTGTAGCTAGTTCTCTCGTTTTGAATAAAATCCGATCTGTCAATCTGCTCGACGGAGCGCGAGGAGGAATTTCAACGCAGCGGCCTGAATTATTCGACCGTGTTTTCCCCTCTTATTTGTTTTATTTTACTTCTTATTTTGCAAACAGATTAGAAAAATGAATTCAAATGGTTTCGGAGAGTGGAGTGGGTTTTTATTTTTTGTCGTTGGAGAAATAAAAGTACTTGAGGAAGGAGTGGAGTTTTATTTTATTTATAAAAGTTTTGGAAACTGTTTTTTTGTGGTATTTTTCTATTTGTTTCGGTAAGACACGTTGGTACGAAAAAGATTTGGAAGGAAATCGAAGGAGTAGTGCGTTTTAAATTAGAATGGTGATTTTTAAAAAGACAAGTCATGTGATTTTTTTTTTTGTAAATTTATTTTGTTGGTTTCGTAGTGTTTCCGCAACGATTCTTGTATTTCGTATGAAAATTGGACATCTTTCACATGTTAAAATATTTCTAGATGGTTCCTGTAGCAATAATCATTTTATAAACGAATTGTCTTTTAATGTGTGGGTGGGTCTCTTATTTTACTCTGATTATTTAATCGCGAAATTCAAATCGCCAATTGTCACACCTTAAGATGAAGTGAGTTTGAAACTTGTTGATGAGCCTTCTTTTGAAAGAAATTTCCTTCCATTCAAAATTATGGAAGATAAGTTTCTCAACAGCAGATATACTAATTTGCAATGGGCGACTATTATATATACTATCTCACTCATAAAGAATCTGAAGTTATAATAGTTAGCCCACTATCCACGGTATCTCTGAGTAAAGATTTCCACAGATGGATAAACAAGATGGCGATACATCGTTCATTTCAATTCTAGAAATTAACTCGAGAAAATATATATAGAGAAGTTCCAATCAATAGGAAGAAAATATAGGATATTATGAAACTATATTATAACTACTAGTGTACTGTTGGAGATTTGATATAGAAGCCCTTGTATTTTGGATGTCTGGATGGATGGTACTTTATAACATTTATTTATTATATATTTAGAAAGCACATTTGTATTATTAGTTGTTATTTATTATTAGTTGGTATTTACATACATAAATTAGACGCAGTTAAGAATTGATACATTGCCGTATTTAATCGTTCGAAAGAATTCAACAACAATAGTAATCTTGACAACTCTAAAATGTTAAATAAAACAAAGATCATAGATAGTCTAGATGCTCAATTTATAGAATAATGGCATCATTACATACAATATCATCAACAAAGAAATAATAAATGAGCGTCCACTACTAAAAAAGGCGAAGTATCTTGACAACTATATCATTCTTTTTGAAATTTATTGTTTATTTTATGCAAATCCAGTAAAGTTTCAAACAATATTTTTGTTTCAAATAATGCATTTCTTTTAAATTAAAGTCTAAGTAAAATTGACTTTATAAGTTAAAGTAGACTTTGAATTCAGCCATATAAAGTAGCAATCATATTAGCGAAGAAGTAATTCTTCTGGTGATAGTCAATTAGTGAATTTTCCCATTTAACTCATTTGTTTATTAACATAAATTGAACCATTGTGGGTTTAGCTCGATAATGTATTTAAGAGGATCATTCATTTAGAAATTCTTTCCTACAAGTGGCAAGTTCAGATTTGACAGAGCTACAATGTTTATGTGGAAACAATAAACCGAATCTAGCTTGTTTCTTATTTGGAATTAATCGGGTTCTGAAAGAAAGAAAAACAGTCATAATTCACCTTTTTATGTAATATGAGGATGCTTAGAATATTTAATCAGTATATAAATATCAAAATTTTGAGTTCGAATCTTCAGTAAATTGTTTGTGTGTTTCTCATATTAGAAGAAAATTCAAGTCGGTAGCATTAAATTTTGAGAATTCAATTACTCTTCTGGCTTCATCGCAAATATTAATGAAAAATTTCAAGTATATTTATTTTGTATAATAATGATACATTTCTAGGTGTATTGTAGAAGAAAGGAAAATCTCTCTAACAATATAATGTAATCTATCTTTCTTATAAAAGATAAAATGCAGAAATAATATTCGCTTGTCCATCTATGACATAGACGGTAAAATGTGTCATGAATGATAAATCAGAAGGAAAATGATTTTTTCCTTATTATAAATTATTTATGTCACTATTTTAGTTTTTAATATTATTGTCGATATTTTAGTTTTTAATTTTTAATAAGATATCGTTACAAAAACCTTTTAATTGAATTTTTTTATAGCACTTTGTGTTTTTTGTGTTAACACTTTGTTTTTAATTTAAGTTAAAAATCTCTCGTGATGGCAACGTGATTTAATTCAAAAGAAATGGACTGGAAACTCAAATGAATTATTTATTTCCTCAATAAATTTCAGATATAGATTAAAAGAGATAATCATATTTATGGGTACTGGTGACACCCATGATGTTTAAAATCACATCGCATGTTGTGTTATTTGGATTCAATTTTTGTTTATCAGATAATTTTTTATTTGACGAAATTTCTCTTTACTTATTTATTTGGTTATTTCTTGTGCTTTTAAAATATTATAATGGGACTTTCATGAGGAAGAACAGTTTAACTCTCTGTACGCGCACTTTTTTTCTTGATTACAGTTTCAATAAATTATTGAAACTCTAATCAGGATTCGATTTTCTTATCTTTATAGAGATTCGTTTTTTACTTTGTTGTGATAATATGTATTATTTGCATTTCTTCATGCTTGAAATCACGCAGAAAGGAGTTAATGAGAAACATATGTTACCAAAAATTGTTGGTACACCAGATGTCTAACGAAAGGCAAGAACGGCCTGCAATCCTGAAAATTTCTGAAAGAGTATTTCTTTTCCGAAGAATTTACTAAGCAACAACTAGTTCAGCATACAACAAAATTTAAACCCAACATAGATAGATAATTGAAATAACTGAAAATAGATATTGAAAGACAGAGAAGTCAAGACCAGCTGCCCGAAACTTAATATCGTGTTATTATTGAGCAAAGCCTTTACAAAAGAATTTTGTTACGGTATCGTAATCCGATGACTCTATGGACATAATTTATAAATAATTTGCTGAAACATGTTTTTCCTTACAAGTCTCAAAGAGATCGACGTCTCTTTCTTGCCATAACAAGTTTTAGATAACATTCGATAATTTTATAGTACTTTAATATAGTTTCTGTTTAAGTGAATTCAGTGCATGTTCTTGTACTTAGTCCATTTTGCTTAAAAAATTGCCAAATGTATCAAATGCTGCGTGGCTTGGGGGACTTGCAGGTCATAATCCATATGAGGATGGATTATTTATAATAGATTTTGATAAGATGTTAAAGCGAAGTCTTCAAAATGTTAAAAATGTACATTGAGATCCAAAAAAATCGAATGCTCCATGCCAGTTGCAATTTTTACTCACGGATAACCATATATACATTTATGCAGATTTTTTAAATCTAACCATAATTTTTCTTCCATACAGGATAGCAGAATGTAATATTTAAAATGATTATATTCAGCTAACTGATATTACAAATTTTGGATTTGTAAAGATTATTGCAAGTTGTAAATATCTATGCATCTAGAAACTACTCTTGCTTTTTTTCTATGCACTTCTCTAAGTATTAATTTCAACAATCAAACAAAATAATTAATCGTTTGGAGAAAGCAGTTAAATATCGAAAATGTCCCCATAAAATGACTAGATTTTTATAATTATATTTAATCCATTGATACGAAACTTATTAAACATTAGAAACTTTAATTGCTGGAAATTTTAAAGAGTTTATATCCAAGCTAAACATAAATATGAGCATATTTAGTCTTATATCCAGGAATGCCTTTGTGATTTTTTTTGTGATTTTCCTTTTATCAAAACGTCTAGACTTTGGTCTGCTGGTTCAAAGGAAATCCTATCACAAATATTACGTCATTTTGTAGTATTTCTTTATTGAGACATTAGCCACTTTAAGACCATCGCAGGGAGAACGAAGCTCTCTCACAGGATCGAGCGCTCCGAAGTGGGGCGTCACCACGGGCCAGCGCACTTTTCTCAATCAAGCCAAATTTTACAAAAAATAAATTCATATAAAATATTCCCTTTAATATAATGACTTCAATTTTATAAGCAAACTACTATGTAATATACGACTACTTATATGTATCAATATAATAATACATATTAATATAATAATACATATTAATATAATATAATATTTATTAATATAATTATGTAGTAGTATCCATATACTACTATTTAATATGTATTAATATAACATTGATAGACAAGAATGAAATAACAAAACATTCAACTTTTAACTATACCCATGAAAACAAATATTATACATATGAAAACTAACTTATAAATATAAAAATTCTATAATATTTCATTCGCACCCTCAGCAACAGTCAACTGAACGCATTTTCCCATATTCTGGGAACGAAAAAAATCAAAGCAATCAACAAGAACGCCTGAATCCAGTTAAATCGCACGTGCACTTTTACAGAGCCGTTTGTTTATACTGATATCAAATATAGAAATGCAGAACGGAGATTAATGCCTTCTTGCATATGAAGGTCAAATGCCATACAATTAGATTGTTAAATGTTTTATTCTTTTCGTACTGGGAAGGCAAAATAGAACTGATCAAAATCATAAAATACTGCGATCCCTAAACTGCAAATGGCAAATCTATTCCTCCTACATAAACAATAAGCATTCCATCCCTTCCCCATTCAGTCAAAATATAAAGAAAAACCAAAAGCAAAATAAATCACGTCCTTTTAAATGCCCAATCCTTAAGACGGAGCCGAACGCGTGCAAATGCTTACATGTTTAAAAACCCCGATTCAAGTAAAAGATACAGCAAAAAGCTACAAATCAAAAGCGTATATTGAAAGTCAACACTCTGTGAGATATACTTCAAAATCATAGCAGACTTCAACCGCCATCTAGTGCCATTTAAAAATTTTAATAAAACGTTCCAAATTGAAATCACGAATAAGCGATCGTGGGCGCCTGGCGTGGAAAGGGATCGTCACATATACGATATCGCAGGCCGTGAGGGGAGGATCGAGAGATCACGCATACGTAATCATAGTCCTGAATGGAGTAATGAAAATACTATGAAAATAGAAAATTTAATTTCATCTATAAATTATGCCAAGACAGATTAATTGCTTTTCGTCTTAAACTTAGTTGTATGCCGCGAATATTAAAACAAATGTTGCGTAAAGACAAGCAATTCATGGGAGTTTTAAAAATGTAGACCTAGGAATATGATGAAATAACTATGTTATGGAATGTGTCAAAAATGTATTATCTAAAAAGGATTTTTAAAAAATATATGAATCGCTAAATCATAAACTATTCGAGAAAAAGGAAATTAAGGTACTGAGATAAAAGCGGGGTTTAGGATGGAACGATTTGTATATATATATATATATATATATATATATATATATAGACAATATAAACAAAAATGTGCATTACGTTTCTATTTCATATCACTGTTAAAAGGTCCTGAGTAAATTAATTTAAACAATATTTCACTGATTAATCCAACTAAAGTAATTAATTATTTGAATTAGTTAGAATGTATCTGACTTTTCAACTTATTCACATTTAGCAATATTCTTGACAAATTAATAAATATATCTTGATTAATCTACATATATCATCCAATAAATGTGAATAAATATCTAATTAAAGAATAATATGCCAGATTTAGAATTCATCCTTCATTCTGGATTTGATGTAAATTACTTAAACATTTAGATTGGCTTAATCTGACGAATTTATGATTTATTGTTTAGTAAATAGTTTTAAATTGTGATAGATATTTACTATATAATATGTCCATTTTAATCCTACTCCTATAGTTGGCCCGTCCATTAAAGATAAATATATTTCATTTTATTGCTTACATAAGTGGCGTCACATCAGAATTTATTTAAATATACAGAATTTAGAGGTAAAGGTTCGTTCATTCTTTAAGAGACATTAAGATTTATGCTGATAAAAAAAGTTAAAAAAAAAAGGCGAAGAATAAGCACCATAACTTACACCACGTGTCACATAAAACTATGAAGTTTGAATAAAATGAATTGAAAGTAATATTGGGAGAGAAAAACCAAATAAGTAAGTAAAATAAAGATAAATAAATTAAAATGGGAAATAAATAAAATGTTAAAATAAAAACCACGAATGATCATAAATTGGTAATTGTGGCAAAGAGAGTTCAATTCAAAATTTGGAGGAATAAGTCTATTTAACACTCACACACATAAGCCAACAGTCTGTAGTTTCATTTATTAATTACTTTTTATTAATAATATCACAGAAATATATTCTCATTTTAACACTGCTTTGTTAAGCTCCACCAGTATACATAGGGAGTTAAGACACTATTGAAGTTCACAACGTCAGCAGTTGCAGATTTGAAGGTTGAAACTACGTACGTATTTGGGACAAACATCATGATTTGCAACTGCTTGGGTTGTAAGTCTTATTACCTGTGGATCTGAAAATTTATATTAAATATTAATATGTATTAAATAACATCATTAAATATTTCATAAGTTAATCTCGCTTTTTCTTCCAGATTCAAACGTCTTTACCATTCATTTTTTTTTCTAAATTTTTAAACTTAGTTTTGAAAGACTTTCTGGAATTTTTAAATGAATATTTTGCTTAGATACGCTAGTGGCATTTTATGTACCTTTATCTTTTGCTTCGTTTTCGTTACTTCGACGTGGGCGTTAGTTCAGTGCAAGGAAATGGAACCATTTAGCAACTCACGAGTTTCCTCTGCTAGATTACTTTCTGTTTTGAAATAAATTTCATTGCTTATTTTAATGCAAAGAGTTCTGCCTAAAAATTAAACAATGATCGACCAAATGATAAAGGTGCGATTTATTTGGCTCAAGAACACAGATGACTGCTTCAGCCTGGCCTATATAGAAGTGACCAAATCGAATTTTGAAATATCTCTGATATCATAGTCCGCTGGAATTTTGGAATATCTCTGATCTCACAGTTCGCTGGGTGAATCCAAGTTAGTGTATATGCTACCATTTTTATGAAATCATAATCTATTTCTAGACGTGACTAATATGTTATGTTTAAGCATTGCCGATTTAAATTTTAAGTATTGTTGATTCCGTTTCACAAATAATTCATATTGAATTTAGTCCACAAATGATTTGAAGAGCCGAAGTAGAAGTGGACATAAAAGCTCCCATTATGGATAAAAGAAATTTTTTTTATATATTTGCAATTTTCTATATTTGATGATATAAGTATATAGGTATATATTGATATAACTATATAGTTCTGCATCGAAAAATGCCTTAAATGATGGAGATAATTACATTTTATGCCATTTTAGTCGTCAGTAGAGATTCTACTGAAACAAACATGATATCTAAAGTCATATCCTGATTCTATAAATCATATTTTATAATGTTTTTAACACATAAATATTTTAGACTTAACATCTCAACTCTTCTGTGACTAAACTTGATCGAGTTATTGTGCTTCGGTTATTATTGTTTCAAATAATGCTTCTCCATTTCAACGACTATCTCAAGAAAGATTATCCAATCAATGAACTCCGCTTCCACGATATTGCTGGGGCCACGGTGGCCTGGTGGTAAGATTATGGCTTGTGAGCTGTAGGGTTTCAGGTTCGAGATCCGATTCCACCGAAGAACCGTCGTGTAAGGGGTCTATTGCACGTTAAATCCGTCATGCCAAACGTCCTCCCGCTGGTGTGGTGTGGAGAGGGGGTGCCAGCTCAGGTGTCGTCCTCGTCATCTGACCGCGGTTCAAAATTACGAGGTCCCAAAATAGCCCTAGTGTTGCTTTACAACGGGACGTTAATATAAACTAAACTAAACTAAACTAATATACGATGTTGCTATATATTTCTCAAAAATAATGAAACTCAGATCTGTGAAACTCAATCTATTTTGATTACGCAAGAATGAAGTTTTTATTTTAAATGTTATAGGGACTGAATACTTATTCCTAAAAATGATTAATAAGACCGAGAAACTCCTTAAAAATTTAGATTTTATAACTGTTTGCAACTAACATGTTTTTAAATGTTTAATAAATGAAACACCATACAATATAATATTTTGTGTTTGTTAAAATATTTCTGTAACTGAAAGAGTTTCAATATTAGCTAATTTTCCATGTTTAAAGAGGAAACCTTATATCTTCTTTGCGTTCATTTCAAAATAATTTTGGAGACAAGATATTACGAAGAAAAAAAAGACCTGCATAAAAATATTTATATAATTATAAATCTTTGTCTTGATTATTAATGATATGCAGTCTAATTGTATTTAGGAATCAAGGAACTATGAATTACATCCTTAAAAATGGAAATAGGTGGATACGAGTCATCCATTTACATTCATAATAATACCAGCAATTAATTTCCTGTGTTTACACTCAAGAATTCTCTCTCTGTAAGGAAACAATATTATTTCATTTCCTAAGACTTCCAAAGTGTTGTTATGGTAGATATTTTTGGTGCAGTTGCTCTCACAAGTTACATTTCCTTTTAGGACACTGAAAAGATTTTGGGTTGTAATCAAGAAATCTTCTAGGGCGTGAAATTTTAATTCATACAAATACCGTAGATGATAGTTTGTCTGCAAACATTGTAATATTTTGTTTAGAAAAAAAAATCTCATAAATGATACTGGACTACTCAGAAAGTTGATGCAGTAAATTAATACATCATGCAAAAGGAGGCTTAAATTGAGTATCCAGCATTCAAAATTATTTGAATGTAAATTAAATTTGGATTTATTAATTTTTTAAATGATGGGTACATTAAAACATGTTTTGATCTATTTGTTTATATAAGAATTAGCTATATATTAAAATTAAATATACAAATTAGATTATTTGATAGTAAATTAGATTAAATTCTGTAATATAACTGTGATCGCAATCGCTGTGAATAACAGCAAGCAGATTTATCAACTGAAATACAAAAATTCTGCAGCATTCGATAATCCAATAATTTTGAAAAATTAGAAGCATTTTTCATTTACATTTCACCATTTGCTTGATTTATTCGTATTATAGATTTATTGTTATTATCTTTATTCGTTGAAATTCTAAAATTCTGACACAAGGAAATACAATTTCCACGCATATCTGAAACAAAAGATGGAATGACATGAGCAATAAAATTGGAAACATTTTTAATTATAGGGAAATGTAAACATATCAGACAAAAGATTTCATTTGAAACATTTAATTCATGTTGAATCGAATTTATTTGTTCTTTTAAAATGATAGAATTTTATAATATAGGATATTTTTAAATTGCACAACGAATGAAAGTTAATGCAATCTTAGAAATCTGCATTACAAATTACATCTTAAGGCGTTATTTGACAAGTTGAAAGCTATTGGACATGCTATAATAAATTGGACATTTCTTGTTATTTTGTAAAGTAAATAAATAAAAAATAAGTAAATAAATAAAAAATAAGTAAATAAATAAATAATAAATAAAATAAAAATAAAAGTA
Source organism: Argiope aurantia (assembly GCA_026543865.1). Classification (NCBI taxonomy): domain Eukaryota; kingdom Metazoa; phylum Arthropoda; class Arachnida; order Araneae; family Araneidae; genus Argiope; species Argiope aurantia. Next base: position 56,838 of record JAPMOR010089366.1, on the reverse strand, counting down.
TAACGGAATGGAACAATGATTTTCTCTGCAATTGTAAATGATAACATCATCCAAAATTAACGCATTATTTATAAACAGAGTGTATTAAATTTGTCGGTTTCTTAACTTTCTTCGTGACTTGTTAAAAGGGTATTAGGTATAATTGGAAGATTTCCCTTTTAATGATCACTCTTTCACAAATATGCGGGCAATAACACAGAAGCGTTTAAATTTTATATAGGAATGAAATGAAAACTTCTTGATCCAAAATATAAGAATTGCGACCCACTAAATATAGACACTGGCTCATTGATCGTTAAGAGATTTAAAATATACCAGACAAAAATATTTACAACTTTTCATGTTGCTCAACTTTTACGAAAACATCAACTTATTTTTAGCAGAGTTTATCATTGTGTAAAGAAAACTGAAGCAACACCATTTCCAAGTGATGCTGATTGAACAGAAGTTTTATACTAATACCCTATTCGATTCGATTAAAAATAGCTTGACACTATTTGTGTATTATTTTACTTTTTCATCTGTAGTCGTCATTAGGAAATAGATATGGATAAACAGTAAGATATATATGCATATTTGACTCATTGCGATTAATACCTGCATTTCATTCATTTCCTTACTTAAACAATTTGCCTCGATGTGATAATTTTTTTAGAAAGCAATTTTGAGCTGTGACGGATTTTCTCGACATAACAACTGTGTCCTTGCCTGATAATTAATGCCAGGTATTAAATGCATAAAACTGTTTTTTTTTTTAAATTTTAATATCTAAAAAAATATAATAACCCTGCAATCAATTGCCAAAGATCACAAAAAAAGCTGAAAGAGTGCCGCAAGAAAATATAAACACAAAACGTTTTTATGCTTTCTATCTCATATGTTATGGATATAGATTGTTTATAATTGTTAATTGATCTTTAAAAAATATACATCTTTCGGCATTATAAACTGGAATAAGGTGCTTTGTAAATGACACTTATTCTCCAATAAAATTGTATCCCAACATTGTTTTAATTTTCTATATTGTAACTAGAGTTAGTCTACAACTACAAATAAATTCGAGTAAACTAAGACAAAAGCGGTGGAGAAACTAACAAATTTTATAATATACGAGTAAAATTTATATAAAGCAATTATAATAATAATTTTTGTATTTTTAAGTTCGTTTATTCATTGTACAATAAAGATTATAAGATGAGATCGAATTAAGATTTGGGAGTAATATATAGTTTAGATTTTTTTTACGATTCTGGCTGGTCATACAGTCGCAAATAGCTTAATTATAATTTGGGAGTTTCTGCATTTGATGCATTAATTACATTATTGTAATTACATTGTCGGATAATCGTACGTAATGTTTTATAATTCTATAATAAAAATATATATGTGGTTTTTGATATAGTTTATTGTAAAATTTGCCTGATATTAAATAATACTAGTGTTGTAATGACTTATACTCGACATAACTTATTTATGAAGCAGAAACTGAATATGTATTCAACGTTCATAAACATTTAAACATTAAAAAAAAACATTCTACTGTCATTCTTTAACAAAAAATTCACATTATCAAAAAAAAAAAAATGTTTTGAATCAAATAAAAAAATTACTTCTGAATCCTTGTACATTGACCGATTTCTTTTGAACAAATCGACACTTGGATGGAACTCTCTCATTATTCGATACGTTTAAGAAAAGAAAGTGCTTACTTTTTATGTTCTGTCTTTTGAAACTACTGAAGGTTTTCGCATCAAAAGAAATGTGACTACTTCTCTTTTTCTAGTGAAGTTAAGATTTCCCAGGCACGTTCGTAAGACGTAGTTAAGCTCTACTTAAATCAAGCAGATAGAACAACAGACATTTAACAAAATGTAGCAGAATGGTGAAGAAATAATCATTTAATGACAAGAATAAACTTTTATATCACTTACTAAACTTTTTTTATAAGATTCCGCCAGGATTAGAGTTTTGTGCAATGTCTTTTGAAATTATTCCCATTTCAAAGAAAAATTAATTAGAAAAAAACCTTGTCAAATATCAAATTAAATTCTCAAGAATTCTTGGAAATCAGAAGAATTTTATAAAATTAAAAAATATATACATTGTGTAAATTATCCTTTTTTTGTATTTTGATTTAATTTAATTTTTCGAACAATATTTCTTAAAGATAGAGGTGTTTCGTATTCAATTTTTCATTAACTCTCTAGTATGAGATGATTTTTTAGTTTTATATAAATTGGTGTTTTTTAAAATAATTATTAAAAATTTCTTATATATTTAATTTTTTATATAATTTTTATTTAATTTTATTATCATAGTTTTTAAAATTCTCTGTAATAAACTATCAATTAATTACATAATTTTTATCTAGGTTTTATTCAATTCAATAACTATAATGTGATTATTCTTTCCAGAAAAAAAATTCTTATTTTATCATTACCCTTCCAGGATTATAAAATTCCATAATATAATTATGATAATGAGTTATGAAATATTTTTAAATAGGAAACAATTTCTTCGACTTTTAGAAAAAAATTATAAAAACTCTCGTCTTTAGAAAAATTATTTTTTATTTTGACTTAAAAATTATAGATAATTTTATTTATATTTGTCTCAAAAATCAGAATTATATCTTTTGTTATCAAAAATTTTGAAACAGAGTAAAAGCGTGTAGTATTGAAAACAATAGGCAAAAGAAATAAAACCACAATTTATATCATGACAATAAAGATTAAAAATTAATATTTTGAATATATAATATACTTAAAATAAAATATATAATATACTTAATTTGAATAATAAATATTTGAATATATAATATACTTAAAATAAAAATTAATAAGAAAAAAAAATATTTTGAATTAGATTAAAATTTTAAACTAGTGAGTGTATTTCTTTTAAAACTTCTTTTTTTAAAAAATTTGATTTCGCCTGATTTTTGTAATAACAATTTTGTTTTTCAGTAAATTAATAAAGTCGTTTAATATATTCATGTTCCATAGAATATGCGCTTCAACATTAGAATGTACAAATAAATGTTTTTAAAACTAGAACTAGATTGAAGAAACAAGAAAATGTTCTTCTTTTCATGTTTTTGGGATATCACATATTGGAACCTTTCAGCGTATATTGGCATTTGTTGTTTTAAGCTTCCATCTCCATTGAAGTCTGGTAATCACATAAGGGATTATGCGAAAAGCAAGGGAAAAAATCTTCCATGCAGTAATTAGAGCAGAAATAAATTAGATTCACGCCGAAAGTAAGATCAAAATGGTATTATTTTACTCGTTTGACCATTAAGCCCGTAAAGGAGAAAGATTCTGTGCAGAACATGTGTATTTCGAGTTAAGAAATGATTAATTATTAAATAACTTAATATGAAAATATGATTCTCCTTTGCATAACACTTGAACAGAGATATATAGAATGTTGCATTTGTCCTTGCAGTTTAATTTAATCTGTGTTTTTTTATAGTAGAAATTGATTGACTATGCTGTCAGAAACAAATATTTGTCATTTATTGAAAAGAAAATGGATAAAAATGTGGCTAAGTGATTGGTGGGGAAAAAATGTATAAATTATTATAATTATGATCAGTGCATAAAATGTAACCCTCCTGTTGATAAACATTCAGAAGAATTAGATATGTTTATCGAAATTATCACAGGAAAGAAAATTTACTTTTAAAAGAGTCACGTTTTGAACAAAGGGATTTCCTCTTTTGAGGTGTTTACAGTGAAAGAGATACTGTAAAACTTGATCTCCCCAAACACAGGAACAAGATATCTGTTGCCTATCATGTCGGTGTTTGCATTTGCTAGAGGACTTTTCTTGTAATTCTCGCAGAAGAGATCGGGGATGCCTTATAGTTTGAAAATGCAGCAAATATGAATGGAAGTTGATGAGCTTTTGAGATTTTCTCGTTAAACACAACATCAAATATTAGTAAAACCAATATATATTTTTTTTATCATATGAGAACATGATATTGTTTTGGTTAGGGATTTTGTACTCGAAATCGCGTAGCCAATGAATAAAGTATAAATGGCAATTTTCATCATCATCTTTTAATAGCATAAATTTTTTACCTGATTTTACCAGTATTGCAATATTATTATGCATACTTCTTTGAAAGCAGATGCATTTTTAAAAGGTTGGCCTGCTTTTACCAGTATTCCTTTATTATTATGCATTCTTCTTTGGCAGCAGATGCGTTTTTGAAAAGTTGACATAGAACTATGATATCATAGCTGTTAATTCATCTGAAAATCGGTCGAGCTCCAAAACTTTGTTTGCCAGCAAGAAAAATTGGAAATAAAGTTTAAAAAAAAATAGAGAGAGAGAGAGAGAGAGAGAGAGAGAGAGAGAGAGAGAGAGAGATAAGTCTCGTGGTTGTTTCAAATTGGTTAATGACTGAAATTAATTAAGTCAAATAATGACTTAAAAATAATAATATTCTAACATGATAACTTGACATTTGCAATCGTAGATTTCATTTTAATTTTTTCATTTTTCTAGTGTTTCATGCAAGCGATTTTTTATTTATTTTGATTTGATATGAATCAAATTTTTTATATAAAATGTGTAATATTCTTTAGTGTTTCATCACTCTATATTTATCAAATCGTTTCTATTGCGTTGTATTGAAAAATTTTGTTTTATATTGCAAATCTTGTTTTTACATCATAACATTTCACTGATCAATTTGTTGTTATAATAAATACTGTCAACGCATCAGTACATACATTACCAAAGAGAATGAGTTTAAAAGAAATGAAAGAGCTTCATTTAATGGAAACTGAGAAAATAGTTTCTAAAGAAATTGTTGTTCTGTCGGAATTAATTCACTAAAACATTTGATGCTTAGTTGCTCTTTCTGGAAATGAAAACTGGCAAGTTGGGTAAGTTGATTAAATTAACTTTCATTTAAACAAAAACAAATAAAATAAAGAAATACTTTCAAGAATTCCGTTGCTGGAGGAAACAAAACTTCTTAACTTCGAAGAGAAAATAAAAGATGATAGGAATAAATTTTGTAAAACACATATAATGTGATAAATATTTTATTCTAAGTAAGTTCTAGTTAAAACAATTTTTGGAATATTATAATTTTTTTATTTCTGATTTTTTTATCAAATGCTGCTTATTACTTCTGTGCATCTAATTAAAATATATTTCTTTTGGTTTGAGAATTCCTAATGCATACTTAAAAATTAATATACTGCTTAAACTGGGGAATTATCTAAAATAGCATTTAATTAGAAATTCTATTTAGAATAAATAAAATTCGAATATGAATAATTTTTATCATTTTTACACAATTTGCAATCAACCTCCAATATTATGGTAAAATGTCTTTAACGAAACAGTACATGATTAACAGATTTTAAGGATTAAATAATAAATACAGTAGATATTTTTGCTGGAAAGCAATTTTATAGGTCCTTTGAAAACCCTCCAAAGCTCTTTTCACTGCTTCAAATTATACAAAATGCTTCTTTATATTTCTGTAAATTATTAAATAGAAAAAATAATGACTATAAGAAGGACGGGAAATGCATGCGAGATCGATTATTGAAAAATAATACTTAGCAGTCTTGAAGCCTAACGCTTACACCAAGCACAATTGTTCTGCAATTAGCCTTGGACTGCTCAGTCTTCCTAATAGGTCTCATAATGTGAATAGATTATCTTCATTTAATATCAAAGCATCTGGATTGATGTATACTTCTGTTAGAGTAGTTTCTGGAACATCGGAAAGAACCTTTGAAATCGATTTATTTACTTTTTAAATAATTAAAATGCTTAAAGAGGAAAAAAAACTTTTAGAGGTGTTTTATAAAATGATATGCTTCTCCATCAGCTTTCTGTAGCATTGCATAAGCTTCAACTGACGATTTTTTAAACCAAGAAAATAATTTTAATGGAATTGCCACGTGCCATGTCTATTCTCGATATAGGAGGAAGTGAAATGATGCATATTTTGCCGGCTGCCAAGACCACAGCTATAAAATCATAACTGGGAAACATGTATGCACCATCTGTTCTTCATTTATCTTACTACACATGTGATATTAATTTTCTTTTAACTAACTTCCCTAGATTTTTTAAAATCTTTATTTAAAGTCACGGCCTTCTTTATTAAACACTCCTTTCCTTCTTTTGTCTTCTTTTTAAATAGAACATTTAAAAGAAAGAAATATTTTCTTTTTCTTTTCCAAGATTTCATTTTTGAATACAATTTTATAATTCAAAAATTATGCAAGTAGTGCATTTAAATTACAAGACTTCCTTTTATGATTATCGTATGGAGAAGAAAACCAATAATCCTTTTACACTGGAATTATTATATTAGTTCTTCATGCCAAAATATTGGAGTGAAAATTATTATTAAATAAAGGGTGCCCCAAAATTAACGCAAGATTTGAATTTGCCACTACACGTACAGTAAAGCGTTGAAAACCCTATTAAAAACCTTTTGACAGCTGATAGTTTATCGTTAGTAAAAATGGAGCGTTACACGATAGAGCACCGTTTTTTCATTGCTGAATAATATTTCAAAAATAATGAAAGTTTGTCGGCTATAGAAAATTTAAGATTTTGCACTCTAGATCGTCTGATTTAGCACCATTAGATTTCTTTTTATCTGATTATTTGAAATCAAAGGTCTATGCCAGCAAGCCAAGGGAGCCCGCATGCATTGTAGGGGGAAATTCAACGCTATATCAACAAAATTCAGCCAAATTTATGCAAAATCGTCATGGGAAAATTTAGACAAAAGAGTGAGTATGTGCCAGCAACGCCATGGAGGTCATTTACACTATGCATATACATAACCCTATCCTGTGTACTTTACGTTTCAATAAAAATATAACAATTCAAATAAAACTGCTTTTTTTATTTAATTCAAATCTTGCGTTAACACTTTGTTTTATCGTATAACGCTCTATTTTACTAACTCTAAACTATCAGCTGTTAAATCGCTAATTTTTTATAGGGTTGTCAACTCCTCACAGCATGAATGGTGGGAAATTGAAATCTTGTGTTAGTTTTGGGACAACCTAATGCGAAAATATTTATTTCTTTTATAATATTAATTTTAGATAACTTAAGGTGAACATCTAAAATCGAAAGTATATGAAATAGATTGTTTCATTTGTTTAGAAAGTTCCGGCGATGTTTGCTAAATTTTCCCTCTTCTAAATTTAACAAGAATCACCTAATTTTATTCCTGTTTTGCAAAGATATAAGGTTTTAAACAAACACATCCTAATTCGAAAGACAATAGAAAATGTTGATTATTTAATTTGCAAGCAAATTAATTATTCCATTTCGTAATAAATTTACTTGCTGGGATTTGCATTTACGTTAAAAGCTAATAATTAATTCCTGTCCAAATTAAATTTCTCCCAAATAAGTAAATAATTGTTTATTAAATAAACTAATGTATGCAAAAATTTTAGAAAGCACATATATTGATAGATTTTAGAACAAACATTTTATAAATGCAAATAACTGCCACCAAATGATGGAATTAAAGTACTTTAAGCGTGCTTAATGCTAAACCACAAACTAGAAGATAATGAATCTTAAAGGATATATTTTATAAAAAGACCTTTTTGAAAAGTTACTTTTGAAAAATAAATTATAATAAATTTTATCAGTTTAATGGATTTTTTTTCTCGATGCCTATAATTTGCACTGCTGAAACAATTAATATTCTTCCGTTTTCATTTTCATTTTTTTTCTTAAATGCTAATAACTTTCAAATGAAAATTTAAAACTGTCAAGGTTATATGGTTAATATAAAATTTCTTTTTGAATAGACTTTACCTAAGGTATAGATTAAAGGTATTTTTTTTTAAAAAAATGTAATAGCCATTAAAAAGTTTGTATCCTGGAAGAAACAAAATATCTATGAACATATTCAGAAATGTTTTATTAAATTTATTTGAGTATGAAGAGATTTAACTTTGAAATTTTTTTAATAAAGCTTAACGGGAACTTAGTATTATATTCGAAAATTAATTCATTTTTTTAATGAAAATTTTTGCACAGTATACATTTAATACTGATTCATTTATTAATTATTCTTTGAAAATTCAATTTCATATAAATTTAAGACTAATAATATTATTTATTTTTACAATTAAGTTTAAATCATGAGACACACAAAATTAGATAATTGCTGTTAAGTTTTTTTTTCTTTTATTTAAAGCCAAAATATAGATTTACAAGAATTTACATTGTAACACAATGGAAAATAATTGTATCGCTTGAATTAAAGAACTATACCAGCATTTAAAATAATTTAAAACTTAATCGTTCTTCCATTAGAAAATTTCAAACAGTTATTTACTGATACTGACATTTTTTTTAATTTAAAGGTAAATAAATATAAGTAATTAACGAAATCCTAGGATCCTCATTTGATCATGGCAAAAATCTCACTACGATATCTTAATTTAAATCATGTTTTCTTTTGCTACAGGTCAAAAGACTTTGAATTTGAGCTTTAAATCGCTTACGACGTGTTAGAATATTTTACAATAGTGATAAAAGCAGCTTCGATTCTTCCATTGATATTAAAGAGCTTCAATAGAATTAAAATTTCTGAGCTATATTCACATTTCCTGTTTATTTTTGTTCTTTTAATTCCTTCTTTACCATTCGTTCAACCGAAATTGAATGGTAGAGTTATAATTGAAATAAAATAAAAAAATAAAAAAAAAGCAAAAGAAGAATTTAAGCATTACGTTTGCTGGTTTACGTTTTAAAAAATCGCCATTGGGAATGCCAAAAATGAGATGCAATAAATTTTGATAATTTTAAATACCAAATGTTATGAAGTTTTTAAATTAAATTTCGCTCTTTGTGAAATAAATAGTCTTCAGATTTAGAAATATTATTAATACTAGGAGCAAATATGAATTTAAAATTTTTGAAACAAAATTTAGATTGGATGAATAGTTCTTCCTGTACACCTCTTCCCTTTTGCAAATTTCAAGAGGGCGCCATCGAAATTTGATGAACTATTTTATAGATTCTAAAACTAATAAAAAGACTTCTCAACAAATGCTTCCAATTCTATGTCACTTGCTTACCAACTGCAACATGTAATCGAATGCAAACAAGATGTTCTCTGATTTATTATGTTTTTTAGCTCTTTGTGCAAAAGATACCAGGTAGCTTTTGGATACTTGAAGAGCACTGGATATTTCTCTTTGAATCGATTTTCTAATGATTCGTTTCAGATTTCATGATTTATAAATTCTACAAATAGAATAAATTTTTTAAAAATATTTTAGAAATGCAATTGATTTCTGAACTTCAAATGGTGAAATCTTTACATTTTTAACATCTTTTGTTGCACAAGCTTGAAATTGCCTTATTTTTTATTGCAATTTTATCAAAAGTCTTTCATATACGATATTTTTTAATACAAATAATATATATATTTTTTAAATTAGTAATGTCACAAGGAACTGAGATATATTTCATAACCTTTAAAAATTAAAGTTAATGCTTAGTTTTATTTAATTTTATAAATAAATCACTAAATCAAGAATTATATTTCCTATATGACGAATTTCCACTTTGAAAATATTATGGCCGAATTGCATATGAGCAATTGAGATTTACTAAGAAACAGTAATAGTAAAATTTATTGGAAAAGTAATTTCTGTAACAAAGATTAATTTTTATATAGTAATTGTAAAGTTTGATGGAAAAGTAATTTCTATAACAAAGATTAATATGTATTGAAACATAAATTTTTATTAAAATACATTCCTGAGAAATGCATAAGTCCAGGGAAAGAAATCAATACTCTGTATGAATTTTAAAGCTGTACAATATAAATTATATAATTATATAAATTATATAATTTGTTTAAATATCATATAAAACTTTTTTTTAAATGTAGAAATTTGAATTAGTTCTATCAAAATTAAATAGTATTTAAATAGCAAAATAATATATATTCCATTCATAAAAGTTTGACGTGTAATAAAAACTATTTTCAATACTTATAACTTTAACAAGATTTGGGTAAATCTATTATTAAGTTATGTTATTTCATATAACTTGAGATAATTATTATTTGTTTCAACGGTTCTTTGACCAATGAAATACAACGGTTAAAAGTAAAAAATTTATTCCTTATAAACCTATTTTTTTCTCTGTCTTGTAAAGGGGATCATGATATTACAACTATTTCGCTATGTGTCTTCATTAGCGTAATAAATAATTATATGTTTAAAGTCTTAAACTTTTAATTGATAAAAAATTAAATGGTTTAATGTACTATTAACATTTTGAAAATGTAAATTGATTTAAAATATTATAAGGTTAAGATTAGGTACTCATGAAATTAATTATGTTTAAATGTCAACTTTCTCAGATTTAGACAAATCCAACCTTAGCTCTTCTTTTGAGAATTTTGAAATCACATCTTATTTCAACTCTCTGGGCGTTTGGTACTGATTAACAAATAATGATTAATGATGATTGCTGTTTTCTTTTATTATCTGTTTCTTTGAAGAAATCATCCATTGAAGGTATGATAAAATTTTTTCTCTCGTTGGATGATGGATCGCGATGATTTATTTCACAAGGAGACTCGATGCGCGGATAGGAAAAATACGGCCAACGCACACACAAATTACGAGTCGATATCTATAATTCAAGGAGACAGAAAAAGCAATAGCATCATGATTGCAGTTAGAAATATCGTATTGCGATTAACATTCAAAAAAGATAATTGATTCGCATGTCAACATCTCCTCTTATATAGTTTCCGTTGCAGGCTTTAGAATTTTCTAGAAGCGTCCGTCGTTCTCAGTGCTAAATAGAGATACCGTTATAAAACTTGTATTTTTCTCAACCATTTTTTTCTAAAGAAATCGACAAATTTTAACCAATTTTATTGCCATGTTCTGGTTAATTGACTAGAAGTCATTCAGCATTCCATAATAATATCTATAAATCTCTCTTTTTATCGATAATATTGCAGGAAAGTAATATTAAAAATCTGTAACAATATGTCTACCTATTATACTGTTCCTTTCAGTATTCTGAGACGACCACTTTTCGACGGTTCTATCTCACTAAGGGGAGACACGAAAGGATGTGCGCCATTTCTGGAATTTACTTTATTGTTGATTGTAAACAACTCTTTCTTTCCCTTTTCCTCTCACCCCTAGGGCCGCGGTGGCCCGGTGGTAAGGTCTCGGCTTCGGAACCGGAGGATTTCAAGTTCGAGACCCGATTCCACCAAAGAACCGTCGTGTAAGGGGGTCTGTTGCACGTTAAATCCGTCCTGACCAAACGTCCTCCCGCTGGTGTGGTGTGGTGTGGAGAGGGGGGTGCCAGCTCAGGTGTCGTCCTCGTCACCTGACCGTGGTTCAAAATTACGAGGTCCGTCCCAAAATAGCCCAAGTGTTGCTTCAAACGGGACGTTAATATAACTAAACTAAACTCCTCTCACCCCTATTTTTCCCAATTAAACCCATCCTAATGCATGCGGAGGGTTTTAGAATCCGTTGGCAAACAATACAAGAAGTGATAGGTAAATAAATAAGATTATTTAAAGAACGATAAATAATTTATCACGAGAGAATGAATTAATCTTATTTGTTTTCTCCTGCTCATTTCTTTGACTCTTAAAAAAACGAAAAGGTTTTATTTTTATAATCATCTTTGATTATCTGACACATTTTCATGAAGGAATACTTGTCTTTAAGTAGCAAAGTGCCAATAAATTTTTCAGGTATTCTGGCAATTCCTTTGAAATTACTTAAGCAATAGGAACGAAAATACAGCTTTAATTATGTAACACATCTCTTTAGAACCATTTTCGGTTACAGTTTGCATGAAACAATGAACAAAAACCAATAAAAATAACATTATTTTTATGCAAACTTACCATTGAGAAAATGGTAACCATATATTAATACATTATTATGAATACCCATTAAAACATTTATTCATCCCGGTTTCGAAATTTAAGAAAATAAAACTCTAAACCGAATATTATATTTATTTCTTACTAGGGATATGATAAAACAGTTACAGGTTCCTTCATACAGTAAGATAGGAAAGACATGAATCAATATAAATTATAAACATTTGCGTGTTTACGTGGCAAATTCATACAGCAAAGAAGCCTTACATGAAATGAACAGCCCTATGAAGCAGACAACCAAAAATGTTCATTGCATGAGAATTCTTTGAAACCGGACCTATTGAAATTTAATTTTGAAATGCTATTCATTATCAGATTCAAAATATACTCTTTATATATGAAAACTTATATAGGACTTCATATTTTAATGTCACCAAATCGAAATCTAGAATAAGAAGGTATCACATTGAATAAAGTATATATTCATCTCCCTTTCAAATTTATAAATGATATCCTCCGAGATCTTTCTGTCTCTTAGAAGACACACCTCTTAGATGATGCATTTGCTGTCTTGGATCTCATATATAATGAGCTTCCGTATAGAGATACCATCTCTTTATTTCCATTATGAGACTGTCCATATTAAATTTTTAAAACAGTTTCATGCTCGAAATTCTGAAATAACGCAGGTTAAACGCATCGTCGTTATTTACAATAGCTTATATTCTGACTTGTTTTTTTTTTTACTATATTTAAATCCTGAGCGATCGAATTTTTTTTCATATGATTTAATCAAAATCTGTTTTTCATACTTCCATTTAATGTGTCTAAAAGACTTTTGGCAGTTTATTGATTTTCTGATATTATATCTAGTTCTTGTTTTACTATAATCTAACAGAAAAGGTTAAATGTTTCCGAACCTTTACCCAGTAATTACACAAATTTAATACATTTTTTTTGAAAAAAACCAATATATTTCTCATGAATCTAGTAGTTTTCTAAATTTCGCACTCCACATCTAATTATCAAGAAAATTTTAAAAATTATACAATTGTCATGCCATCCATATGGATGTTTTGTAATATGTTTTTGACATTGTTTGTATTTTAAGGAGAAGATTTGATTTAAGAAATCGTGAAAAAGCATGTAAATGTTTGAAAGTTATTATATTTGGTTATTATCTGTTAGTAAAAGACCGATGAAGCATTTAAGTATATAGAAGGCCATCCACAAAGGAATTTATGCAATGTTTCAAAAAGTGGCATAATTCATAAACAATTATTTCAAATAGGATTTTTTTTTCATTTTTTTTATATGCTGCATTCCTGAAAATATTTCCTTGAGAATAGTTATTTTTTCTAAGGGAATAATTCTGTATTTTAATATAACTGTGTAGCGGTTATAATTACTGCCTTCTCCTTTCTTCATAGGTGGCGCTACTAGAGCCACCTATCAAGAGCCATGTTTACCCATGATTCCTCATTCTTGTCTCTTGTGTTGTCCTTGCTTGCCGTGTGTATTTGTTCTATGCCTTGTTCTTCAATATGCTTGTGCTAAATGTTTGTGCCGTGGAATTTAACCCGCTAATAAAAAGTAGTTCCTGAAACTGAACTCATTCTTTCATCCATGGCATAACACATAATAAAGAGTCTCGTCCCTCTACAACTGTAATTTTTAATATAATTCTGAGATGATTCATGTATACATATTTCAATTTAAATTAGAAAAATAAATTACAAAATAAATGTTTAATAACATTTTTATAAAAATGCAAAGTTTTTTTTTAACTCCTAACCTTTTTAAAAGTTAGCTTATTTTATTATTTATAAATAAAGCAGTTACGCGATGAATTATATAAAGCTTGGATTAATGTGATAAAGAAAATAGGTCACGCACACGCACACGCACACATTGATGCAAATAATAGTAATATGTGTTTCGCATATATTCGCTTTCTATGAAAGAATGGCATACATATTTCTTTGAAAAGATCAATTTTTTGTTTATGGTCACATTTGCATTCAAATTTCCAAATTCTTCTTATGATGATGTTGATGCAGTTTATGTTTGTTTAGAAAAGGAATTTTTACCTTATTTTGATGTATAATGAGAAATAAATTTGTTCTTTCTATTTATACTTAAATATCATGTGACATTATGCTGCCTATTATTGTCCAATATTGTGTGGTATTAATATTTGCGACTTTCATTAATATTATAAAATAATTACGAATATTGTTTAATATTATAACATATTATAGAATATGCGTGTTACAACGAACAATGAAGAGCTTCTCATAGATGATAATTCAAGGTTCCATGAGACATTTCAGTTTTTGATGTTAGGTCCACCTCCTGATATGAAGTTTTAGTATTAAGTTGGCTTCAAGCTGTTGAAATACTAATAATAAGCATGTGTTACTCAATCTGAAGTACCATAAATGATATATTATATTTTTTTATTAAATTTAATATGTTTAATAAGTTATTTAGTAAGTTATGTTTAATAAATTTAATAAGTTATGTTTACCACATCCATAGTTTTCATCTGTTCTTGTTGGCAATCTCCAGTTTCAAAATGACCATTCCCAGTTTTGAATATAAGGAAGACAAAGTTCTGTCATTTCGTTGTCTTAGCTATATTCTGTTGCTTTGTCATTTTTATATAAACTATTTTTGTAGTTGTCGTTTTTTTACTAATTTAACATCTCTGACAGATGAAGCATTTTTTTTAAGAAACTCAAGATAATCGAAATACACTTCTGTCTCCAAATTTCTTACACTACTGCTTTCATGTTAATTAAAGCTACACTCATTGACCAGCCTTTCAAAATTCATAGAATATTTTAAGAACCATTTATTCGTTAAATTCAAATCAAAATTATTAGTCTGTTGATGCTCTTGCGTCCTCAAGCATCCAAATACTATATATCATCTGGCATTCAAAACTTACTGCTTAGATTACTCATTTCAATATGAAAACAATAATATGTTTCATGATGAAAACAATACTAAGCTAAGCTTAAATCAATAAGTTGGTTCGAGAATTTCTTATGTTGACAAGAAGTAGCTAACAAATACTTACTGAATGTTGAATATTGAATGTTCCATTTTCGTATTCAATAAGAATTTTCTTTTTAATTTTAATTCAGATTTCAATGCCATGTGACACAGAAGTTAAAGTCCGATTCTTTTTTCATGTAGTGTAATTTATAAAATGTATGAAATGTATACTAGACAATAATTCACAAATATTTTAAATAATTAAAAAAAAATATTTTTATGAAACTTCTGAAATTTTTCTACTTTTGCTAATATTTTTCTCACTTCATGAAGAATATCAGTTTTACTTATCGTAACAATAGAAAAGATAACTCAGTATTAGGTTGAGGAAATTAAGTTTATAATAAGTGGTATATTATTTTCTATATTATGTTTTAGGAATAAGCTTGAAATAACTACCAGGAAATAACATCTAGTTTACCTCGACAATGAAAACAAGCTATTTTCTAAGAGGATTTCTTGTTCCCAAAAGACCCGGAAGAATAGAACAAAATTCGCCAACATGATTTATTCGTCCACCTTCGCAACTGTCTGGAGGTCACACCTATAAATGATTGTTTCATGAATTAATAGGAATGTGATGCAATTCTTCTCCTTAAATATGAGTCTTCAGAGTCTGAGTATTAATCTTCTCTCAGACTAGGTAAGTCGAAACAGATCTATCTATTTTAAATATTCGGCTTTATCGACCTTTTTGCAAAACCAGAATAGTCTAGAAAACAGGATTACAAGAAATTAAAGGGAATTGATCGTAAGAATATTTAGCCCATTCCAAAATGATTCAACTAATTCCCTTTAACTCGTTAAATATAGTTTGTAATTCGTATTAGAAGAGACGTCATATTTATTTTTATTACTGACCTAGATTGTCAAGAAATTTAGATAAATAGTAAGAAAGTTTAAAATAAATATAAAACAACTAAAGTCTATTTCCAAACTGTTAATATTTCTTTCTTGTTAGAAAATAAAGCAATTCCACAAATAACGTTTCCTCATCCTAAAAATTAGAAGTAAGAAATTAGAATAAAATATTTATCAAGAATTTTAATTTTTTAAAATATTTCAATTAAAGTTATAAATTATGAATTATTATAAGTTATGAAATTGATTATTACCAAATATAAATTTTCCCATTACATTTCTTAAACGGCTTTCAAGATTATTGTAGTTTTTCATTTTTTTCAGGAAGATGATATAAATCATTTACACAATCAACAATCCATGTTAAATTTTCACCATAAGATAAACATGTGAAGTAAAATAATGCATTTTTTTTAATCTTGCAGTCATATAACCAACTAAGTTTAAAAGAAATTTAGGTGTGAAATTTTCGCTTGTACGTGTTTTGTTTTATTGGAGACTTTTGAAAAATTTCAAACACTACATATACTGACTTATATTGTTCATATTCAATTTTTCGGTTAGGGGAAACTGCGACAATGCAATATTTTTAAAAATATCTTCGAACATTCAGAACTTTTTGTGTGTAGTAAAAATAATAATTCATCCTTCTTTATAAAAGATTTTGTCTGAAAACAGTATCTTAGAAAATTAGCTAGGATAAACTTTTTTATTGAAGAGCGACCTCCAATAAAAGAAAAATAATATTCAATGAGCCAAATAAGTTCCTGAGGATGAAATAAGAAACAATACCGAAATTCATAAACACCTAATGAGAGGAAAAAAGGGAAGAAAAGCATTGAGAAAACGAAGGCGAACATTGAATAAGAAAGGGAATAAACGAGAAAAAAGGAAATGAGGTTTTATCCATTAAAGGTGGGTTTTATGTATTTGCAGCTCTAATGTCTCTAAATTCAATGAGAAAAAAGTTCATTTCTGTCTTCAAAACAGTTAATGATTTGTGCATACAGTGGGCAGCCGAATTCATGGTCTGCCGGATTCTCAATTTCAACCTGTATTTCTCTTGATTGTTGATTTATTTTTGTTTTTTCTTCACTTTTTTATTTTGTGTTGATCATCAGGTCCTTAGAATGATAAAGTAAGCACAGAGTATCAAATTCCCAAGTAGAGAAGTTAATAAATTTGATAAAGGAAAGGAAAAACCAACTTTAGGAAAAGAACTCAAGGGGTTGTTGTTGCAAGTCTGCGTACTGGATGAATAAGCTGCATCTGAATATAACATTATGAACCTCTTTTGCTTTTCAAAATACCACATTTCAAAAAATTACAAGGACAATTACAATGTAAGTTTTTAAAATTTATACAACCCATGCAACATTTCGACTTAAATAACTTTCATTCTGCAACGACATTTAATTCAGAATTTTTTCGTTTACAACTTGTCTTCAAATATTATTTTTCATGTATATCACTTCATGATCAAAAGAGAATGAAATATATTTTATGATCCATTTTTATCTGTCGAATAAAAAGATAATTTTACAATTTCTGTACTTTTCCCCGTTTTGTTTATTAAAAAAAAAACTTGTATTGTAAATCCAGTTTCAATGCTGTCTTCTGATTGTAATGTCTATTATGATGCATAGTCTCTTAATTAATCTATTAGCTGGCTCTAGGCAAATATAATTACATACCAGGTTAATACTTACAAAATATAATTACATAGATAACCAGGCAAATATGGATCTAGGTAAATATGGTTACATACCAGGTTAATAATTATAAAATAGAGTTACATAGACAACCAGGCAAATATGGTTATTTAGGTTAATACCTAACTTATGCATAAGTTAGACATCTTTGATAATTAAAAGTATTTGCTATTATTTGTCGATATATGTGCCCATACATCAATCGTTATTTTAATCTTTTTCTATTTCAATAATAAAAATGGAAATGCCGTGAAAAGTGAAGGTGTCCTGTTTAAATTTGGCAAAATTAAGTAATGAAAAATGTTTTCTCAAATTTGACAATGATTTACCTGGAATGAAACGTACTTTGATAAGTCTTATCTGTCCAATACTAAATAGTCAGCAGATTATTGAATCAAAGAATTTTTTCGTTTTAAGGAGAATCACTATTAAAATAAATTAGATGTTAATTTTAATACTAAACGCAATATCAGAAGTATTACTGCATGATCCTGAAAGCAGTATCATTAACAATACTTCTGATACTGAAAACAATATCAGAAGTATTATTAGCATATTTTTTTACTACAAATTTCTTTAAATATTTAAATAAAGTACAATTCATTAAAAGTTTTGGAGTCGGAAGCATAAATACAATTATGTACCATTTATACAAATCGCGGAGAATCTTCTCTGAATAAAATCTTTCATTAAAATACTTGTCGTTCAAACATTGAATACAGCTATTTACAAAAAGAATACATTTGAACCAAACCAAAACTAAATAATGATCATTCAGAATTCAAAAAGTACGAGATTAATCGTTGATTAATCGCAAAAAATATCCGTTTAGAAACCTGTGGAAAAATATACTTCGCCTACCGTCAGTTAATAGCTTTTTTATAGTAAAATTCGATCCCATTGGATAAGCTTATAATTCAGGATTTTGCACTATCCTTAAATTGATTGTAATGCATTCCTAATGAATATATTTTAAAATGCTCTGCATAAGTATTGAAATTTCATCATCGTTTTAAAAAAGTGTACTGAAATTGCATTGTAGCAGGTGAAAAATATATGAACTGAAATTGGGTTGTTAGAAAAAGAAGTATGAAACAAATAGATTATCCGAATCATAACTAAAATAGCTTTTTATTTAAGTTTATAATCCCCTTAAAGATCTTTTGCAAATTTAGCTTAGTTCTTGTAAAATTTTGGACATTAGAAAAATACTTTTTTTTAGATAAAACAATGCAACAATAGATTTCCTAACAAAAGGAAACGTATATTTTAAGTGAAACTGACATGGGCTAAAGAGAAGTATTTTAGAAAAGAACCGTTTTAAGACAAGTAATGTATAGAACGGAAGCTTCAAAAGCAATGCTGGCACAATTCACCGCTTCAATGTTGCAGAAAATAGAGACAGAAATGGGAGGATTAGTTGAATGTATATAGTATTTGTAAGGAAAAGAATACTAAGCTCTATCACAGCTGTTATTTTGGATGGCGTTTTACAAGCGTGTTAAGGGATAAAATAAGAGGAAATGGGATATAATTCTAATAGGAACTTACGCAGTAAATCAGAAGTAAACTACTGTGAAGCATGAAACACATCAATGGTAAGTAAGACCGCTGCATTAATCCGTTCTTTTGAAGAAACATCAACAATTAAATGTAGGAATTATTGAGCATTTAATCATATAAAGGAAGTAAATGATGCATCATAAATTCGTACAAATTTCAAAAATTCCGAATAAAAGAATTAAAACTTTGGAGGAATTTCAATTCGCATGAATGTATCCAGAAGCTCATTGGATTTTCTTCTATGTGTAAAAAGTAATTTCGAAAGTAAACGAAAGACAGTACTCACGCATCATGCTGAGAAATTTTATGCAAATTAGGGAAGCACAGCAGAAAATGAAATTATCGCATGATGCTTTGCATTTATTTTAAAGTAAAATGTATTCAGTATAGCCACTAACACCAAGTATAAGACAAAAGTGAAAAGCGGCACCACGCATATTATAGTATAACGACATCGATGTCATCGATGATCCTTTGAATTAAGTTCTACAAAGTGGCTGGGGAAGCCCAGTAGGCAGGAGATTTTAGATATCTGCGCAATTAATTATATCCCAAAGTCATGTCTGATGATTGTGAGGGCCACTTAAACTTACAAACTTGACTTATAACTTATATTATGGCTTTCATAACAAACTGTGGTGAAAATGTCTAACAGGAATGTCGGTTTTATGTGCAGAGTGGAGAGAAACATTATCCGAAATGAGTTTGACTACGTATAATGCTGAACTGATTTTCCAGCTGAATGCAAGAAAACGATCTTCAGAAAGAAAGATCTGTCCCGGAATGAAAGACCCGATGAGGTCACACCAAACTCTCACAAGAAGAGAATGCAGTAGCCCTTTCAGGTATTTGATGCCCAGATAGGATTATTTTAAGTATCGATGTCATCATTCAGTGAAAATAGCTTCCTCTTTTTCCTTCATGATATTCAGCAATCATTTTGCGTCAAATTCTATTTCTATTAGAATCCCTTTCGAAAGTTCATTCATCCATATGTATCTGCCAGTAATATGTGATGCAGTGCCTTACTTGTTTGGGTACATATCTTAAGTTTTGACAGAAAAAATTGAATCGATGATTCCGAATTCTTTTATTTTCCCAATTCCACCAGCGCTGATAATCACCATCGATGTCTCAGTAACTGATTCTTCCATGACGCTTTTTACCACATAGCCGTGAACCACGCTAAAGAACGGTCTATCCTTCCGTAAAACATCTTGAAAATTCAGTGCTTCTTTGAAATGGCTTACTAAATTCAGTATTACCATTTATTTATATGAATCTTTGAGGTTTCTACCCGCGGGAAACTTCTGTTATTGATTCATCATTCCAGTAAAATTGTGTATCTACCAACACTGGATCTGTAACGATAGCTTGATGCCTGGAACGAATGATGAATTCAATTCCTGCCTGATTTGCATAAAACGTCTCAGTATGACCTGTGAACGCTCTCTTTCGGTTTTTTATAAATGTAAAAAAAAGGCTAATATTCCTCTGACCATATTCGTGCAAAATGAATCTTTTTTAAGTGTTATATATTTTCATAAGAATTTTTGCAATTTGCACGAATTTATGATGCAAAAAAGACTTTTCTCTTTGAACAGAATTATTTACTGGATTTCCTAGAACTCTAAAGACTGAATAATTATAAAATGTTATAAATTTTAATGAAGAATGATTTTTTCTATATTAATATCTCAAATACCGTATCAATCATTAATAGCTTAATATTTAACATTATTTACAGCCCGAATTTCTTCAAAATTTTTAAAACCAATGCTTACTTTATCAACAATTTAATTTCAGTGCAGCATCCCAAACAATTTGAGAAATGATTCAATTACTAAACGAGTCATTTCCAGATCATGCAATTTCCCATTTTGGCAATCACACCTGGTTCCCTAAAACATATAAATTAATTCCGTTTCATCTTTTACTTTGGGATCTGAAGTTTATACAAAAAAGTTCACTATTATACAGGACTTGAAGGGGGAAAGTGAGCTCTGTAACAACGAAATTCAATTATATTTATGCAAATCAGTCATTTTGGAAAACAAATTTTAATCAAATTGTATAAGTAATTGTTTTGTTCTTATTAACAAAGCGGGGAATCTCACGTAAAGGAAATGATTTAATCAGTAATTGAATTATTTTTCTTTCTTTATAGCATATGGCACGGACAGTATTTTGAACGAAAATGGCACATTGTAACGGCCAAACCTATATTATTTTTAAAACATCGTTTACCATTGAAGTATTGAAAACACGTTGTACATTCACAATGTTTTTAATAAGACTGAACTGTTGCCGTTTTTACTTCGTTGTGGCAATAATGGAGTGAATTTTGGAGCATCTTAAATAAGATAATGATCCTTAAAAATCTGATGAATAATTACGTTCAGTGATAAAACCTGGTTGCATATATTATCTGATCGTAAAATATCGCATTCATATTCCAGTTTCAATTAGGAAGGGAAGGGTTAGGCTCTTCCAAACCGAGGGAATTCGGTATCTAAGAATACACATATCGAAGTAATATGAGAAAAATCACATATTGTGACATATTTTACTTATCTGTCAATTGTTCACTGAAAGAGGAAAGCAAAATCATGCCTGCCAAGTAAATAAAAATTTAATGTAGTTTCGGTTCCGTTTTCAACAACATGCAAATTCTTCAAAATTACAAATAAAATTTTAAACTCTTGGATGAAAATATTTTTATTTTATTAGAGCTTTGATTTCGAAAGACTTTTTAAAATCTAGATAAAAAATTTAAATTTATTATGTATAGTAGCAAATAATTCGTTAGTTACATATAGTATTTTTATGATGTAAGAAATATCGAATAGTATAGTCAGTTTTTAAAATCTCAGGAAAATGAATTTTAGTAGCTTGCATCTATGAATTACAAATGAAAAGTTTTTTGCAGTGATAAATTAGTTTCTTTTAAAATAAATATTTCAGATCATAAATCCGATTAGTATAAAATATCTGACAACATTACGATATACTCTGGCGTTTAGAGTATCGGACAGCTTCATAGAAATATTGTAAAATATTTTCTGTTAATAGAGAAATCAATTTGTCTTATAAATTGGCAAATATTTTCTATCATACGGAAAAGATGGATACAAAATGCACTATTCATTTATTACCGAATTCGATCTAAACCTTTCTTCTAGTTAAATTTCAATGCACGTGGTATGAAATTGAACAATAATTTTACTGAATTTAACTAATCAATAAAACTACCCAAAGCAATATTATAAATAATATTTATTATAATGAAAAAATGAGCAAACCCTTGTCAAATTAGTAAAAGAAAATGATTTAAGTGTTTATATTTATTTGTCAAAACATTATCACCACAAAATAAAATTAGTGCTGAAGTACTATAAACTGCCAGTTTTGGATAAGTTTCAAACCAAAGTTATACCATAATATCATACAATATTTTGCATTGCACTGAAAAAAGTTGTGAATATTGAATAATACCGAATAGCGTATCAATAGTACTTTACAATATTAAAAAAATACCAAAATGTTTGAAAGCATCATTACAGGTTTCCCATAAAAACTTTAATTTCAGTATAATAATTCATTTAATTTGAGATTTATTTGCATAAGATTATAATATTTTAATTTTTGTACAGCAGTTCATTTAATTTAAGATTTTATTTTTCTAAAAATTCACTTGAAGACTTTCTTTTTTAAATATAGTTATTGTATATTGCTTTACGATATTGTGGAAACAACACTGAAAATTCTGCATTGAAGAAAATTGAATATTATTGTGGAAAATATACCGAAACTTCCCATTTTAACAATATTGATGACATTGTGACAGGACTATTGTAAGTTTTGTATTAGCAATATAAGATTAATTAATGCAATTAATTACTCATTTTTATTTTACCTAGAGTGAGCAGATAAACCGTATGCATTTTCAGATAATTTCACTTCCAATCCTTATTTTCATTTCCAAAACACTCGATTTTAAATAAATTGTCCGAATTGAATCTTTTTGTATTTAATGCAAAAAAACTGTTACAAAAATAAAAAAGAGAAGGAAAAATATTAATTGTTAGAAAATAAAAAAGTAATTAAAGAAAATTAAAAGAAAATAAATTCAGGAAACCGGAAGAAGTAAAATAAAAAAAAAATTAATTCTGATTGATATAAAAAAAAGCTTCTGAAAAATTCTTAATCCCAATTTTTACTAAACATAAAACATGCAAAATTGTAACGTTTAGACAAGCCATGTAGAGTTTTGATGACAGACTTTGTTTTACCGATCACTTTATTTCAGCTTCTTTTTATATTGAAATTTTAATTTTCATAGAATAGAAAGAACGGTAAATAGATTTAAAAAATAATACATTTTTGTAGGGCTCATATACAAAACTAAAACTTTTAAACCTATATCTGTAATATATATTTTGTTTTACTTTTCATTTTACATTGCTGATGCTCTATGAAGCTCGAAAAAAAGCAATCCTGATGGGTTTCAATTTGTTGAAATATATTTACTTAATTTATTTTTCATAAATTTTAAAATTCATCACACTTTACTTTAAATAATGGCTACTTTGTCAATTTTTGTTAAGGTATTTTGAGTGGGATTCGAGGCCCAAAATTATTTTAAATTTCGAAATACTTTATACCGTAAGAAAAAAAGGAATCTATGCAGATTGATTATGTGCATGCTTTTGCTTTCATTTATAGCTTTAAACAATGATAATATATTATGTGTTTCTGCTGATTAACCTAGTTTAAAATATGACAATTTAGATTTCAATTCAAGAGACGATGTCAAGTAATATGAGGTTGAAAGTTTGTCAAGTAATTTGTGTTTTAAAGGGTCGAAATAATATAGATCCAGTAACCTTCTTCCCAAATATTTCTCGCCACCACTGGGAATAGGGGAGATGATCTAATTATCAGCATATCCATGTATATTTAATGGACTAGAATCTTAAACTTGAGTCGCAATACAAAAATTGTACAAAGAACTATCCACTTAGACCAGGAAATCAGTTATAGATCACTGATGATGTGAATTCAAATTGAATAAATTAGAAGAACAAGGAAAGAAAGAAAACAAGGAATTAGATTTCTTATGGTCAAGAAGCAAAATAACAAACCAATTTTAAAATACACAACTTAAAATCCATAATATTCTTTAGATTTATATATAGAAAAACTAAAATAAAATATTTTCTTAATAGAGTAAGACTAGATTAAAGTATACTTCTATTAACTAATGCATATTTCGTGAACAACAGTTAAATTTTGTTTAATTAGAAAAAGTTTATAAAAAAGAGATTGAAAAAGAAAGAGTTTGAGAAAAAGAGATATTTTTTTTAAAAAAAGAGAGAAAATAGATTTGAAAAAAAATGGATTCCGAATGGAAAGCAATAAAATCAAACGTTGGACTTTTGCATAAAGTTTGACAAACGAAACTGTAACAACATTGTATCATACCATGCATATCTCCCGAAATAGGTGCATTATTCATTGACAATCTTGGAAATGGTTAGCTGTCTAATATGCAATTTAATACTTTAGCAGTCTAAACAAAATCTACAAAAACTATTTTTGTGCAGACATATTGCTTTTAAGTACTTGTTCTGTCGGAAAATACAAAAGAAATGAAAGTAAAATGAGTCAACATGAGTTATCACCAAAGCTCTTCAACTGCTTGAAATTCAACCGAGAATTGAATATACGAGGAGCTAACAGAAGGAGAGAACTTGCAATGCGTCTTCTTAAGTATCGTCCATAAATGCCTCAGCCATAATCCGCCTTCAAAAGGAGGTAAATGGAAAGAGATTGCATTACTTTAAAATATTCTGTTTCATGAGAGCTCCTTTTGCAAAGACCGATACGGCTGGGGATGCTCGAAAACTTAAATGGGAGTTTGTAGAATAGATATGTTCCTTCATGACTCTATCAACTCGGCGAGTCGTTCTGGGAATCTGAAAGTAGTCTATTTTAAAATGACTCGCCTATTTAATGTTAGGTCTTTGTCAACTTGTAAAATATTTCACTGCATAGCATTCTGGGAGATAAATTGATGCAGTATATTAACAATTTTCTTTGCCAATCGCAATATATGAGGAGAGGTAATCTGGTAAGTAATTGATTTATTTTTCGTATTTTTTATGCATAAAATTAAATTGTTTCTTGCCTATGAATAATGGGATGAGTTTTATACGATTACGTGGGAATATATATTGCTATTCATAGGTTTCTTGCCTATGAATAAGGATGATTAATGGGACATACCTGCAAGACCGAGCTTCCTTTGGCAGTATTTTGTAAAATTGTATTTTACAGGAGAAAATATTTAGATACCCTCTGACATAACATACTGATTACATAAGAATGTTTTTCAATCTAACCTACATATGAACTGGTCATTTCAATAAAAAAATTCATTAGTGTACTTAATTTAACATCTTATTCGAAACACTCCGCTATATAACAGTATGCATTTCACAGTTTGTCTATCATTACTTATATTTTTAAACTTGCACTCGATGTTACCATGTTGAAATTGGATCCGAGATGACATTGTTAACATGAGAGTAGATAGAAAAAGGTTCATATAGTTAGTTATAAATAGATATTTTCCTTGTGTAAAATCTCGTTTTTTCAGGAAAGACACCTATATAGATAAACTTAAAAAGAGAAAATATTAAATATAAATACATAAGTAAAAAATAAAGCAAAATGTGCAACTCGTTCCCAGAACCCGCTCCTCACGCGTCATTCATGTTTTTCTGACTACTATACTGCACTACTCACACTTCGAAGAGCAGATAGAAAAAAGCTCTAATACTTAGTGATAAAAAATGTTTTATTTCGGTAAAATATTGTTTCTTTCTGGAAAGACAACTATATAGATAAAAAAAAGGAAAATATTAATATAATTACGGCCAAGGGCAACTTCATATTGTTCTGAGCACTACTGTACAGCACTGCCCACACTTCGAAGAGGAAGTTGAATATACTTATTCTAATAATTACCTATAAAAATTATTATTTTTTTACGTAAAATCCCTTTTTTTCAGTCAAGGCACCTATATAGATAAACTTAAAAAACAAAGCAAAATCTAAATGTAAAATTTCATCCCAATTGTTAGAGCCGTTTCCTAGATACGCGAAATAAATAAATTTATACGTAGGCAAGAAATGATCGTTTAAAGTTATAAGGTATTATTGTTATCAGAAAAACGTTTCAAGTTTTAATCCAAAGTTAAAACCGCCAAAATAATCGTTTTTTATACAGAAGAAAATATTTAACTACGTAGATAAGCCATTATTTTCATTTAACTACTGTACAGCACAACTATTGTATTAACTACTGTACTTTATTTAACTACTGTACAAATAACACTTTCAAAATAATAATTATCCAATGTTGAAAGCTGATAAGAATGAAATAATCGTAATGATGCTATTTTTATCTTGATTGTCCTTACAGCTAAAACTTTTTCAAAGTTTAAGATGGCTATATATATATATATATATATATATTGGTCTCAACAACTACAACAAAAAAAAGATGCATTTTGGTAGAAATGTAGAGCTAAGAAACTCTCTTGCTTAAGTTTCCAAAAATGTCTATATTTTCATTATAGATATTTAACGGAACGAAAATTAATCGACTTTTATGCAAGAGAAAATATTTCATTGCCAATGATTTTGAATAGTCAATTATTTTAGGCCCTTGAATTAATCTCCAATAATACTTTCAAAATAACAAATATCTAATACTGAAAGCTGATAAGAATGAAATAATCACAATAACACTATTTTTATCTTGATTTTCCTCAGAGATGAAACTTTCGTAAAGCGTAAGTATGTCAAGAAAAAGATATTGTTCTCACCAACAAAAAAAGAAAGAAAAGGTGGAAAAGAGGAAGTTTGGTAGAAATAAAGAGCTAAGAAACTTCCTTGCTTAAGTTCCCAACAAATCTAGAATAATCCTTTTCAAACAAGTAAAATGAAAGAAAAACAATGTTTTGTCAGTAAACTACTTTTCCTTTTAGTCCTTGAAGCAGAAGAAAAAACAATCACTTTCAAGTAAGTGAAATTTATATTTGTTAAAGTGTGTTATTTTAGGACAAATCTTTTCAATACAAATAATGAATAGAAAGGGCGGAACAGATTTCCTTCAAAAACAATACTGAAACAAATACAAATTGCCTTTTCCAAATCTTGTAGAAGATTGTAAAAGAAATGGATAGACATCAACTGAACTTAACTCATTGTTTAAAAAAAAATTAGAGTCTAAAATCTTTCACAGCTTTTATTCCGGATGACGTTTTGCAAGGCCATAAAAATAACTATAACAAATTGAAAAAAAAAGTATATGGCTGACATGAATTTAGACGGACAAATAACAAAAGTGAGCTGAAAAAAAAAGAAACTGCTTTGCTTTCAAAGTCTTTTGAAGTAATTAGAAGACATGAAAAGTTTGAGCGTAAGTAATTACCATTGGATGCTCCTTGAAAAGAAGGGGGGAGTACATGCAGTGGTGAGACTAATCCGAAAATAAATGCGCTTAAAAGGTTCTCCTATGATGTTTAAATTTTCATTGTTAATTGGGAAAAGAATTCCTCGGTGGGTGACTAATCCGGTTTGCCTTTCAACTCATTGAAATTCAATCTCCGTGATTTTCTTTCGTTGATAAACTCGTGAAGTGAAGTTTGACTTTCATGGGCGTTTATTTTAATTTACTTTCCCCCTTTTCTAAGCGTGATTCTTTTGACTAATGCTTATTTAGAGAGGAAAATCAGCTAGGAGAAACATCCCTTTTTTTAAATGTTGAATGACGTTAATTGTTTTTCATCTGATGAAGGACAAATGGTATTTGCTGATTAGAGTGAATTGAGTTCGGCGGAGCAGATTGATTAAAATTTCAGTAAAGGTTTTTTTTTTGTACCATTCATATTAATTCTTATGTTCGGTATGTAATCAACCAGATAATGAAAATCGGATGGTTCTTACGCTCTAACAGGTTTACCTGATTTGATAAATCAGGAAATGAAAGATCTCTCCATTTTTTGACACATTCAATTATCTGAAACATTTATTTTTTATCAAATTGAACAGAAAAATTTATTCAAACTCACTAAGAAGTGTATCTTACAATAGCTTTCAAAAATAAATTTAAATAAAAACATGTCTTAAAAGGAAGATACATCTAATAATAGAACTCATCTTTTATATTATGTTTTGAAAGGTAATTGATTAACTTTAAATACAAATTTAAATTTTTTCTGAATACATATTTATGACGTCTGAAATTACCTTTGATATCCGACAAGTATATGCAAATGCCATGTTATTATATATGTTTTCTATTATATATTTTGTGTTATTATTAATGCCATATTATTTTATGTGTTTTCTATTAATGATATTACTTGCTTTATGCTGATTAAATAAAAATAATTTAAGTAAAAATAATAAATACTTTAATTCTCAAAATTAATTTTTTAAATTATTATATTCTCAGAAACATAAATAAGCATCAGATTCTATGGTGTTAAAGTGAGTTTAGATCTTAAAATAAATTTAAGATCAAATTAATTACAAAAAGAAATATAATAAAGAGTATGTTTCAGCAATTTTTAGCACTATCATTTTTTTTTCTTTTTCTATTGATTTATTTAAGTTGAATCATTCAGCTTAGAATTAGGGTGCATTTTTTTAAATATCAAAATAAAAAATAAATAGCTTTGATTTTTTAAAATAATCTATTTAATAAACATAAAGGCGTTCTTTAAAAAATAGTTGGCTTTTTACAAATTAGAGAAAAATATGTTTTCTAAGTGATAAAATAAGCACCCAATTGATATTTTTGATAATTTTAACGCGCATTAATCTTTCTTAACTAAAAAATATTTGTGATTGTTAATATCTATATTTAAAAACAAAAATATGTAATAAATATTCCAAAGAAATTAAAATTATTGGTTTTAAATTTGATAATTGATGTTTGATTTTAATTCCATCTAATTATTTAGAATTTGTTTATTTAATTGTAAGAAAATGTTACGTTAATAATCAGTTACTAATTGAAATAGAATATTACTTTGGTTTAGTTATTTTTACAACCATAAAACTGAAAAATGGTAATGGAGTTATAAAAAAATGCCTGACTTCCTTCAGATATTTTTCGTAAAAATATATTCTACCTTGTATGATGTTTCTTAAAAATCTAAAAATGAAACCAAACACTTTTCGAAGAATAAAAAGAAGTTATTACTTAAATTTCGTTTATAAAATAAAAATACTTAAAGAGTTTCTTTTACAATCGTTTCAAGTGTTGAAAGTTTTATAAATTACAAATGTGTATAAGGTGGGAATTTTGAAATAATTTTTATTTAATGTTATTATTTACATGCACAAGATATTCATCAATATTAGTCCCGAACTACTATCAGAATTTATCAAAATATAAATCTTCCTTATCAATAAATTTGTCTGTATTAAACATTTTATATATGCTTCTATTAGATACTGATATTGATTTCGCATAAATATATTTAAAATTTGAGAGACCGCATTATTAAACATTCATTAATTATTAGAAAGATAATGCTTTATAATGCCTAAATAAAGCTAAGGCCGTTCTTTTTTAATCATGCATGTCACGTTCTTTGATCCTTTGATATCTATTATAATGAAAGTTATTGAGTAGTCACTAAATCCGCAAGTAATTGATTGCAAGTAACATATATATCTAACATAACACATTGATCTAATTGATGTCAAAGTGTAGTATAAAGAAAGGGAAAATTTGATGATGTATGTGGACGATAGTTAAGCTTTTGTAAAATGCTAAAGAATTATCACTAAAAGCATGCAGATATGATATGCCGGCAGCATGTTAGGGGAATAATATATCTTAAAAAATATTTTAAAAAACCCTCTTTGTTACTGGAATATTTGACTGCTCCACAAAAGTTTTGTTGTATGAGGTTGTTCGTAATAGGGCATTGTAAACAAACGTTTGAAGCAATAAAAGGAAAAGTATCATATTAATAGAACATATGAAGATTTTGTGCATCAAAATTTTGTGGCTTTCGCTCGTTTAAGAACATTATAATTATGTAGTGAAAGATTTTAAATAGAGTAAGCTTTCAATCTTTGAAATAGAGCTGAAGTATTTAAACATTATTTTGATTTTTATGAGTAAGTACAATTTACATTTTATTACTTTATTATTACAACTATATTTTAAGTACTATTT
>JAPMOR010089366.1:0-26455 GCA_026543865.1 Argiope aurantia | reverse complement strand
AATATCTTAATATGAAGTCTTGACAAACTGCTGGCAATTATTTCTTGTTTATTGCTTTGAGATTGACAGGTTTGTGGGGAGTCATATGTTGTGTTGACATATATATAGTAGAACAAAATAACAGCTTTTGACAAGGAATGAAACAGTCTCTTTTCATCGTAACTTTCAACCAAGATGGAAGGTTTGAATTCTCTCAAAATCTGTCATTTATTAAAAAACATATTTCATGCACCATATATACAGTATTCTTATCTATAAATAAAAATACATATTGCATTAAAGACTAAATTCATAGAGTGTAAAATATTTACACATTGTTTATTTTTTCTTATTTCTGAATAAATAATATAAGAAAATCATCACATTCTGTGCATTAGGAATGAGTATCACATTAAATAAATACAAAAGAAACCGCTGTTTGTTAGTAAATCAAATTTGATAATCGTTGTTAATATATATATATATATAATATAGGGGATTAATATATTATATATATATCTGCATAAATTTTTTATCAAGATTCCATTTAAAAAACCTGTTTATTTATATTTCTATATATAGGGACTCTCTTAATACAATCTAAAAGATTGCATGCCAGCTTCAACGAAACTACGTATAGCACTTGAGGGGCTTGGATATCACAGTAAAATTTCTTCCTACTTTCCTTAAATGTAGCTGATTGAATACATTGTGCGTGCTTTGTCCAATAGAGACGTTCGCCCAAATGGGCTTGGGAGAGATCATTTATGAGATGTTAAAAAATATTTTTTAGCGTACATGTCCTTAATTGTCATAATTTAAGTAGGCTATTCTTTTTTTATATAAACCCTTATGAACATGAACTCCCATTGCGGATTTTTAGGGGGTACATATATTTTTTATGTTTGAAAGAGAAAATCGGGCGTTCCGTTATTGTGAGGTTACTGAACTGGAATTAGGAATGACAGGGCTCAAGAAAAAGCACCAAAATTTACAGATTTATCTCCTGACTTTAAAAATTATACAGAAAATGCCTGAGCAATAACCACATTGAATTCAAATATGCTCAAAATTGAATATTCTTTATCTTCATAAATTGATTTTAATTCTGAAATTTTACTAATTCTTATCAATTGTCTTTGAAACAGCTATTCAAAATGTGTTTACATTTTTAGTTCACCAGATATTCAAGTTTTTTTCCGTGAAGCATATTTATATTTTTGAAAATAATAAATCTGCATTGTATTTTTTTACATAAGCAAATTAATTTAGTCTGTATAAAACATTGTGCGAAATATCGAAAAGGTAGTTTTGAATTTTGCTTTGCAAAAAATTATTAATCAGAATTTACAAATTTTATAATTTATGTAATTATCTTTAAATAATATTCCTAACAAATTACTTCAAAGTACCTATTATAATTTTTAGAGTTTCCGAAGTGATGAAAAGAATATAATTATACTTAAATATTATAAAAAAGGCTTAACAGGAACGTTTTAATAAAAAATGATTAATTTGAATCTAATATATTTTTCTGGAATTTAAAAGATGTTAAGCATTTTATTACCGAAGAGTGCATAATTTAACTCGGAGTTACTTTTTAGAAATTAATGTTTCTTTACATTAACTCCGAATCTGCATGAATACAGACATGAAAAGAGATGGATGTTTCAAATAGTCATTTTATGAAGAAGAAAATTCAAATGAATTTTCACAAATATTTAATTTTCGAAATTAGATTTTCACTTGTCTAATTCAATTTGCTAAATTAGTTCCAGCTTTGTGGTTGTGAATTTTCTAATAGATGCATTTTTTCATATGTCCTTGATGAAAAACTCAAAGAAATATTAAAGTGCGTCTTTGCTTTCTGTTTCTTCGAATCTTTTCTGTTTTTACTTTAGTCTATGTTTTTTTTTATTTTTCCGTCTCTATTAAGCTGTTACAGTACAAAATATTTGGTGTGTAATAGATTCAATCACACCTTTTGACATTATCTAATGCCCAGATATTCAGAATAGTTAAGAAATGAGGATTAATTAAATGTTTGTTGGCTAAGTGATTAAATGTGTGATGAAATCAATGATGATACCTCCTCAATTTTCTGTAAATTTAACGTTAGCAAAAAACACTGCCATTTCATGCATCGTTCAGAACTCTAACCTTTAGCAATGGTTTTTATATACCTTAAAGTAGAATCTCTATGTAAACCACATTAAGTCGTATCAAAAACTTTGCATGTGTCATCTATATATATTTACAAAATAATCCAAAAGACTAAAAAGCCAATCTCTGTGTCCTAATAATTGTTTCGATTTTGTCAAATTTTATGAATATGAAAATTTACCACTCTCCCTCTCCAGATTCATCATTAATATTCGATTATACCTACCACACTCAATTTTGAAAGATATTGCAGAATCAATCACAGCCTCCAGAAAAGAGACGGTTTTTGTCGATTAATGTCACCATTCTGCAAGCATATCTAATCAAATTGTTCTTTATTTCGCAAGTATAATATGACTCATTCATTAAAGTGATTCATATAAATAAATTAATGAAGTTAGTTTCTATAAATAGCTCACCACACTAACTAGATGGAATTGAAATAAATATAGCTTAGAAATTTTATAAAAACTGTGTTCCATATAAAACATTCAAATACTATTTTGACATAAAATTAGATAAATATAAATTAAAATACATGTAATTTTATAATGAATCAAAAAATTCTATATGATGCCAAGTAAATGTTTGAATTAAATATAATATAGAAATATTGAACTTGATTTTTTTTGGATAGTTAACCCTTTATTATACTAAATTCTAAAAAACGAGCAACGAAACAAACTTAGCTTTCAAAAGAATCCCTTTAAATAAAATTAATTTTAAATGTGCGCGTTAAAAATATCTTTGTCAGAAATATCAAGGCACCTGTCTAATAACTCACGAGATCTCTTTTCACTCGGATTACCAAGGGGAAAAAAATGTATCGTAGCATAAATGTTGCATTTTCAGACGGCTGCATATAAAATATTGGGGAAAGGATTTTCGTTTATGTGACATTTTTATTTCTCGATATTAGAGTTCAATGAATCTTCTGATTGGCATTGCATCAGTCAGCAGCAATGTAAAATAAAATACTCTCCTTAATTAAGTTTAATACATTATAAGTAATTTTGATTTTATGGCTTCATATATTTCTAGAAAACATTATTGATTATTTTCAACATAATTGTCATAAAATCATTTCCTCCTTCCAATAAAATCTTACTTTAAAGGATGTAATGAAAATTAATTAAAATTATTCAGTAAATGTTAATTTAAGAAAGTTTAAATTTGGTCAAAGTTGGCGAGATATTCAAGTTTTGAGTACGAATTTCGTTTTCCATTCATTACAAGTTAATTTCATTTCAATTTGCTAATCGTTCCATTGTATTTTTGTAGAAATTCAGCAACACGGATTTTTTTTTAAATAAAGGCATTTTTGATTACTTCTTTAAAGCCTTTAAATAAAAATTATTGAAAGATTTAAAAAATGATGTCCATTCTAATCATGACCCAATAACTTATTCTTAAAATTTTAGAGCATTTTTAGATGCTAGTTCTAAATATGCTCTTATTGAGAAAAACAATTTTTATGTTAATTGAATAAATAAATGTACTTATAGAAAAATTACTTCGTCACTTTTTATTATCATTTTCTGTATTAATTCATATTTAGTTAAATAAAAAAATCTTGCCATATTAAAAATAAAAATTCATTTTTGGGAGAATGGTATCGTCAGGAGCTAACTCTGGGACATTATTTTGTCTTAATTGTTTTAAACTAAACAATGGCTGCCTTGAATAAATATCATCCCTTAATTCAAACATCGTCATAAGAGAGTCACAATAAATTATCTAAAATAGTGATATTCATGATGGCTAAAATCAGTTCCAGCTGCAAAATTATGAAACTATTTTTATTTTCAATACCCATATGGCAAAAATATTACATTGGATATGAATAATAAGGCTGACGGACGGACGTCTTATTAATTTTTGTAGTACATTTATTTATTCAAATAAATGTTAATTAATTATGTGCTATTAATTATTACTTAATAATTATTAATAATTTTTTTAAATAATTTTAATTTTTAGTATATTTCTAACAAAAAATATATACCTTTATCTGAAATTTTATGAAACATCTATGAGTCTGTAGTTAGAGCGAACACTTACTTAAGTTATATTCTGTTCATTGTGATATTTATTTTATATTTTGATAGATTCTTTTTGAATTTGATGTTTAATTTGAAATGACAAATACAATGTACCAAAATATAAAATTATTCCAATTTAATAAAATTATATTTCATGATCTTCTAAAACATCTTTATTTTGTATTATTTTTATACGTCTAATTCATATAGATTTCTGCTTCAAATTAAGGCTATGAAACTATTCCATTGGAAATGCCAGATTTTCTTTTCTCTTTTGGTTCAGATTCTTATTAAGCATTCCGAACCGATTCCCTAGACTTCCAACAGCCTAATGAAAGTTCAAACACGAGCATTTTGAATCGTTCGAACTTGGAATGCTGCTTCCCAATCCTCATTGGAACTCAAAAATTCTTTAGCTGCAGTCATCTTCTAACTAATGGATTCCGTTTTATAAAGAATAGAGTCGGAGGACAAACAGCTGCCTAGAATCGACGAAAAGTCGTAATTGGAATTACAACTAACTACCTATGACATATAAGAGTCACGTTTTTACGAAAATTCAATGGTATTACATATATTTCAGAATATAACTGGTTTCATATTTTAATACTTTTTGAAATTATGACTTTTAGTTTCCTTTTAAATAAGACTAAATAATATACTCAGTGTTGCTTGGTAAATCTATATATATATATATATAATATATTTTTTAAATGAAAACTCCTTATGTATAAATATTTATAATATACAAAATCATTTTGGAATTTCCCAAATTTAATTAAAATTAGAATATTAAGTAAAAAGATGATTTTTTTAAATCACTTACAGCTATTGTTCAGCATAAGTTATTAATATTCGTTTTAATAATATTGATAATTGCGGTCGATGTTGAAGTAAAAAAAAAAAAAAAAGACTATCCGTTTTAGATATTTGCTTATACTTACTTTCAAGTATGTTTAACTCTTTCTCTTTTTAATCAAGAAACGTAATGCCAAAAGTAGTATTAAAACCAAATAGATATTTGATAAAAAAAAATATATTAGTTCAAAATTTCAAAAAAAGAAGAAAATTTTAGATAATTTCTAATTAACTAAATTGTTTATAATTTTTTTTTTTGAAAAATTAGCAACAATCTTTCTCGTTTTATATTACTTCTTATTTTATATAATAATTTAATTTATATTTCATGTAATAAGTACATTTATATATAATTAGTTAATTTATATTTTATGTAATAAGTACATTTTTATATAATAAGTTAATTTATATTTTTATATAATACGTTTAATTTTAATATAATAAATTTGTTTTACATTTTTGTATAATAATTAAGCTAAATTTTGTTGGATTCGGCCAAATTTCTTTAACAAAATGAGTAGAATATTTAAATAGATTTGCTTGCATATACAAAACGCCTTTGTCTTTTGTTAATATTGATGTTTAATTGATTTATATATATATATATATAAAAATGACATGAAATGCGAGATTCCTTGACATACTACTGCATGGTTTCTCTTCTTTAGTTACATTTAAATCACATTTTAAAGCAATATTGCATTTCTATATATCGAGATCTCTGACTTTTATTTTCCATTGTCTTTTGGAGTTAATTTTTTGAAGGTATGTACTATTGTACTCGTAACTAAAATAAAAAATATGTAAAAAATATCCGGAATCGATTCTATGAGAAAAAAATTGTAGCCATACAAAAAATTTCTAATTTCCTAAGATATAGGATATAAATCAATCAATTTTGAAAGGATTCTGTACTTTAATTTTTCTACATTGCTTTTTCAAAATATGTATATATCAAGATGCGTTTAATGTCTTTTCGTTTCTTATTTGTACTAATGGAGTCATGTGAAGAAAATATCTTAACAAATTAAGATACTGTTAATTTTCTTAGAGATTGAAATAGACCAGGAATAACAAAGTAATTTTTAAAGCATAAGAATAAAAAGCAAAGGTTTTTAATTATGATTTATTTTCGGTGGAATTGAAATTAACTATATAAATTATCCTGACAATTTTCATTGTTGTGTTCCCATAATGCATCAAAATGTCAGTTATTTTTTAATACGTTACAAGAAAGAGTAATGCCTCATAAAAATTATGCATGATTTATTAATAGGCAATTTTGGTTTCTCAATAACCAGATATTTATTGAAATTTTGTAAAACGGATGTTATTTAATTTTATTGAATAATATTTAAGATAATCAATGGCGAATATCTACCTGCTTCTTTTAATGAAATTATCTCAGAATAGAAATATTCACTTTTTTCAGAATAAGAAAGTTCTTTTCTTGATGCGATAAATTTAACGAATATAAAAGTCAGAGATATCCGTCAAGGAGATTATTCAGACTGATGTACGTTTAGATTGCGTGTTACAAGAAGAGAAATAAACAAGAGTTGAGAAGTTTTGAAGTTTTACATTACACGCGCGCAAACTCAGCTTTTGCATTTTTAAGCATAGGATAGCAATCACATTTCCTCACAAAGCATTCATATTTTCTGAATGAATAAAAATGATACGGAACGCAGCACAGTAAAGCATTATGATTTTTCGTTTGAAAATACCCCTCTTTCTCCTTAATAAAGCATGCAAAGATGTGTGGAAAAATGATATCTACTGTGAGAAAGATAGGTTAACACTAAAATGGCTTTTTGTCTTCTTATATTTTATCAATTTTAATTTTTTTAAATAATTGCTTTCAACATTAATCATATAAAATAAAGAACTAGATGATTTAATTTCAAGTTTGGGATAAATTTGAGATTATTTTAAACTTTTAAATGAATTAAAATGAAAGAAATAATGTTTAAAAGGAAGAACTTGCTAGATTTTATTAAATAGTCAAAATAAAAGATATTACTATCTGCACACTATTTTTAATAAGGATATCAGGATATTGTTAAATATTGTTTTCTCAATATTGTAATTCCATATTAATTACTCTATAGAAATATCAGATTTTGAACGGGGATGCAAAGAGATCTATAAATTATTAAAATTCTTCATTTAATGGTTGCGAAATCTGAAGAAATAAGTTCTTTGAAAGTTTGTTCTGGAAGAGGAAGAAAACCTGTTTTCGCAAAAGTAATAGAGAGGATTGAGCTTTAGATGGAAGAAGAGAAAGCTGCAAATATATAGGCCAATGCGAGGCCAACCAGTTTCTGTCGTGTGGCAGAAGAATTGGATAAGCATAGTTCTTCTGTCCAAAAGATGGTGCGGAATATCCTTCGGTATTATTCATACAAGTTTCAGTTTGTGTAGAGGCTGCTTCCAGATAATTACGATTCTTTTTTTGCTTGCTTTGAAATTGATTAAGAATTACCTATGAATATCTTATGGACAAAAGACTCGCATTCGAAGGTTTGGTAAATACATACGACTGTCAAATTTGGGAACCAAAAATTTCGCATTAAATCTTAACAGTTCCATTGCTGTCACCAAAAGTGATGATGTATTGTGGGATTACTGTATCATTTATTCTGGTTTCGCACTTCTTTGAAGAATTAAGTGCTAAAGGACCAGTAATATGTTCATTCACCAAGCAGCAATTGATAATGTAATAATTCAATAAAATCGTTGTAGATCTACACTCAAATTTTTTACTCAAGTTGGAGCTAACTCATAATACATTAACCTTTGAATTAAAGATGTCTTCAAAACTGACATCACAATAAAACATGATATCAGCCGCCACATTCGTGGCCTCTGGTCTTCCCGTTCCCCAATCCATGTAACTTTCGGTTTTGGGGAAATTTGAAATTTCTTCTAAGTCGTGATAATCCGAGAATTTTACCTAATAGACAGTATTTCGCGACATTTTCCGAGAACAACTATAGTAAACTGTGGAACAAGTGATCTAACAATTCAAGATATCAACTGAAAAGGATGACCTTAATGTTGAACATGTTCTATTGCAATAAATTTGTAAAAAATCATAAATATATATTAACTGTGAAATTCATTAAAAACCCTTTCTTCCTCTGTCAGCGAAATTTTGAACTAATTTTTTTTTATTCCATCAAGCGAATTCCCAACCCTTCATTATACCCTACATAAAATTTTATAACTTTCTGAGCAATAATTTCATCTATAGACAACTTTAAAATAGGGTTGTGTGATTATGGATATCGTGTATACGAAAAGGAATAAAAAAATGCTGAACTTTTAGATTTCTCTAACCACTTGCAGAAGATTATTTACTAGATTTACCTGATTTCAAGCATGGTTTTCCTTTGTGTAGTTCCGTCATAGGTTTAATGCAATGAAGATTTGATTAAATCTCACAAATTATAATTATTTCTATTCATTATAATGGAAGCAATTTCGCAAATATCCCTTAACAAATTTTGAAGCATGGGAAAGAAATAAAATAAAATAAATAAAGCTTAAACATCATAACAAACAAAATTAAAACAGATGCTATTTAAATATTTAGTAAGCATTAATAACTCTTGAATTTAAGCAAAAAAATTGCAATTATTCATAATTTGTAATAATCTTTTCAAACCATCAATTTTTGATTTTTTTTACTTTATACCATATTTTAGCCATTGCTTAATTTCCTCAATTTAAATTACTTTTTCGCATGTTTAATATTTTAAATGGCGATCCTTTAAATGATGTTTATATTTTTATTTTATTCATTTTGTCATAAAAATGAATAAATTATCATTGCTACTGAATGGCTTATATATTTTCCCATTAATCATTCATCCTAATTTTTTATATTCTAATATAAAAAAGTAAATTTCTGGAATCTCAAAGTTATTATTACCTCCTTCTAAGCAGCCTTTTTAAATTCAGTTTTTAACGATAAAGCAAATGTAATGTCATTAAAATCAATTTGTATTTAAAATTGTATTTTTTCTAAACTCTTACGATGCCAAGATGATTACTAATTATGCAAAAGGCAATTTTTGAAGCATGGTTTCTGCTTTGATTAGATAATTTTAAGTAGTATTGTTTTGACATAAATTTTCTTTTTTTATCATGATGAAAATTATGTCAATTGTAATTCTTAATACCGTTTGCCATTTCACGTATTTTTTACTTTCCTGTGTTCTAGCCGAATTGTATGTTGAGTTAACGTCTGTATCTGTATGTCGTACAATTTTGCCATCGCATTAATTCATTGCTTAAAATTGCATACTGGCTTAGATAAATTAATCGCTAATTAATAGGTACATAATCGTTCCATATTATTTGACGATGTACCTCCCCATTTTGGATTATGATCTGATCTGATCTAATGCAGTAATATTGTCAGTTGAGACACCAGCACTAGAACTGACATTTTAGAAGTTATTTTCATGCGGCATCAGCGAGTGAGCATTTAATTTCTCGAAGTCAGATTTAGGGTTCCACAATACCTGCATACCGGAATTTATGAAGTTTGAACCAAGTTTAGAACTGAGAATCATTTCTTCCCAAAACCGAAATTTTTCCACGGTTGCTTGGATTCTTATATAAGTAATAATTTTTCAAAAAAAGTACTACTTTGCCTTTATTTTAATACTGCTTCCTGATAACTTATAGAAACTAATATTGCAGTGATCTCTCTTTAACTTCAAATTTCTATTTTAGATTTAATATTAATCGTTATCAACTGATCGCCATAAATTAAGAAATGAAAATTCATTTCAGCATATAAATTTCACTTTATTTGTAAACAATTTTGACATTTTTTGATGAATTTAAAAGTTTATTTGACTGGCTCAATTTTCTTATTTTTTTAAAATTATTGTTCTACTCTAAGTTGGCTATAATAATCAGCAGTAAATACAAAGTTGTCAAAACTAAAACAACCCTACTCTGAGCTTTCTATATAGTAAACTACTCAGTGTAAAGGCTCCAAAATTGTTGAACATACTGTTCAAAACATGGGGAAAAGGATAACATGAAAAAATATTAGTTCCAGAAACACCGAGAGATGGCACTGAGCAATAGAAAATATGCTGAAGAGGCACAAGATACATATTTGTAACACGTTTTATTCGAACGTATTAAACATTCAATCACAAGGACCTTATCAATGCAAGGGAAACTGCTGAATTTGGTTCCCTTTTTCCTGATGTAAAAGTTGCATTCTATGGACGGCTTGTTCAAATGTGGATCGTAATTGATCGAATGAGAGGCTTCTCACATGCAGAGTGATACTGTCTTTCAAATCTGCCAAGGAAACCAGACGTCTTCGATAAACAAGATTTTTTTAATCATCCTCAAGACCAAAAATCACAGGGATTAAGATGCGTGGAACAAGATTGTTAAGTTGCCGGAAACGCGCGACTAATTACTCTATCATTAGTAAAATGTTGCCAAAGAAACTGTTGTGCATAAAGCCTAATGTGTAGGGCCTGATGTCTCCATTTTGCATAAAGGTAATTGAATCAAGACATTGGCGCTTTTGCATTTGGGGTACAACAAAATTTTCGAGCATTTCCTTTGCGCAAATTCTCAAGTCGACAAAACACTCGAAGTGCAGTAGCCGCATTAACTTGGCTTTCTTAAAACAACTTCAAAAGCAAAGTGCGAAACTTTCGTTGATAAGAATGACATTTTCCCACCTTTATCCCGTTTTATGCTCAGAACAGTAGTTGCAAAAGAAGGGTTTATGCAAATTTTTGTGCTTACAATGCGAAGTTGCAGTTAGAATGCCAGTTTAAATTTCTTTACTTTCTTATCTACTTTTTCAATATCTGCATTAGAAATTAGTAAGTAAAAATTCCATAATACATGTTTTCTTTGTGATTATGTGTGTCTTTTTAGCATATTTTCAGTTATACAATGTCATCTATCGTTATTTCTGTAGCTAATTGTTTTTCGTTTAATCTGTTTCCCCATGTCTTGAATAGTATGTTTAGCAATTTTACAGCCTTTACACTAAGTAGTTCGCTGAATAGAGAACTCAGAGTAGGAGTGTTTCGATTTTGACCACTTTATGATTCAAATTTGTAGAAGCAAATAAAACAATTCTTATTACATTAGGATATTGTTACGAAAGTTTCTTTACCGGGGTTCGTTTGGATAGTGGAAGTGATATGGTGTGTAGAACGATCAATCAGCAGGCAGAAGTAGAATAAAAACAACAACGTTTATTTACACGAAGACACACAGGACAGCACAAAAGCGACAACTATATACAGCACAGAAGACGATTATCTTCACCCGAGACGTGTAGCATACAACAGCATACACAGCAGCATACAACCAGAATCTACTGCAGACAGTAGCGCACAGCTCAGTTCAGCACGAACTTGACTCCGTCGCTGCTCACCGTCGCTTACGACTCCTCCGCTCCGTCTTCGGACTACTCCGTCGTCTTCCCGACTACTGGCTTCGTCGTCTCCCTTCTCCGCTCCTTCTTCTTACTTCTCCGTCGTCTCTCCGACTACTGGCTTCGTCGTCCCATCCTCGGACTTGACTTTCTCTGGCAGCCGCAGCCCTTTTATAGGTCTCAGGAGGCGGGGCTAGAAGCCTCTCAACCAATCAGGAACGTTCGAGGCGTATCTCGGTTCCTACTGGACGGATCGGGAAAATTCTAGAAGTTTCGGGTATTATCTATTTTGGCGCCAAAGTCGCCAAATTCGTCGCCAAGTCGCCAAATGGTCGCCAAGTTTGTCGCCAAGCTCTGGGACCTCCGACGCGCTAGTCCCATTCAGATGACTGTAAAACTTTCTTCCCAATGATGGAACAAACTATGCTGGGAAGCCGAATTGCAGGTTTGTAACAATATGTATGTATGTTTTTTTTTAAATATATATATATATAATCATGAAATGTTGTATAATATCAAGAAGTTC
The DNA here is from genome assembly GCA_026543865.1 of Argiope aurantia. NCBI lineage: Eukaryota > Metazoa > Arthropoda > Arachnida > Araneae > Araneidae > Argiope > Argiope aurantia. The sequence goes on along the minus strand of JAPMOR010089366.1, from coordinate 14,451 downwards.
ATAAAGTATAAGTTATTTCCAGTAAAACATCAAATAAAATAATATAATTTAGTTCAAATAAATCATAAGCATTCAGACTTTTTTTGCAAAATTTAACGAAAAACGAAAACGACTTTTTTAGAGAAAACGCGTGAGTCGTTTTGATGCTTAAATTCCGATTTCAAATTCCAGAAAATTTTGAAATAATTTTTAACATTTGACACTAGTTTGAAAAAAAACTATAATAGAGAATATTCAGTTTTTGAGATTAATTCATTACATTTATTGTAAAATATAAATTCTTAAATTATTCAGAAATAAAATAAAACTTCTAGTTTAAGCATAAATTCAAAATATTTTATGTTTTCAAGCGTCTTTCTTCCATTTTTGAAATGTCATAAATTACAAGTTTTGAAAAACAAATGCTAATAAATTGAGGGATGAATAATCTTTCTATTATTTCTGAAGCTTTCATGATGAAAATCGGTTTTGAAATTTCAAAACATAATAAGCCCAGGTAATCCGGATTTAACCTATATCAGTTGAACCAATATTTAAAAATCTTTGAAGCTGCTAGTGTAAAAAAATTGAAAATCTGAAAAATAATCCACTATGCATCTTCGTCCTCTTCATAGTATATTTTTTTCTCAATTTCCCCACTTTAAAGGTAAACAAAAATACGTATTTTATGTGGGCGAGAATTCAATTTCTTTGAGGAAAATGCGATTCTCTTTTCGCATTTCAAGATGAGAAGACGGGTAAAAAACAAATATATCAAATCAATTTTTATTTATGCACGAGACGCTAGATGTCTTCAATTGAATACTTGGCATGAAAAATCGATGGAGTAAGATCAACACAATATATTTGTTTGTCAAGACGATTGAATCCTGATAACTTCTCAGTTGTCAAATTCAAAACTGAAATAGCATATAGCCATATTTCTTTTTAAAGCTCTTGAAGCTGGTGGAAGGGGAAAAAGAGTTCTTCTTGAAAAATTATTTTTTCTAAGTAAGAATTGATATAGATATCTAAACTGACAAGTGAATAAAATAAAATATTTCAAATATCTTTGAATTTACTTGGTTGATAGGCTTTTTGAACACACACGGTAGTTCAGAAATTGGATTACCAAGTTCTTACATAATGTTTATAAGATAATTTATTTTTTCGATTTAATTCAAGATATTGTTATAAAGCAATCTTAATAAAATTGTATTTAAAATAATGATAACTGCTGATCAAATGGTAATGCAATTTTTCCATGCCAGTACTGAATGGTGTCTTACTGATTTAGAACCAATTAGAAGTTATAGCGGGAACTAAATTATAACCTCTAATAAGTTATAAGAAATTGCGTTTATTACAAAGCACTGTTATATATTCTTTGATAAGTCACAGAAAAATATATTCATTGATTTTCTGAGATAAGACAGATTAAAGTTTTATAGTTTTGATTTACTGATATCCTTTTCCATAGTAATTTCAATAAGAAATGTCCAGTCTCTAACAGATTGAGATAGTGAAATTTTTTAAACTTTTTTTCAATTCTGATTTTTTATTCTTATATTAATTATATGTTTTCTATACTGTTTAAATCAGTTGTAACTCTTGTATGTTAATTGTTTGAATCATGAAGTCTTGGGATAGTGAAATATTTATGCATTTTATTATTCCCGTCTGATCTTTTATTCTTATGTTAATTGTATATATTCTATATTTTTGTCTGTTAATCATGTGATTGCGAAGTCACCATTGCTTCACCGAAGTCACCAAGAACTTCAGAAAAATAAGCACATAATTTATACGTTCATTTATTTTTGTATCTTTACGTGATTAATCATTGATTGATGAGTGATAATATGTAGATAAGAAAAAAAAACGAATACTTTTTATGAATTACAGCTAAAGAATAGTGTAGCTAAATGATCGATATGTTATCCAATATTGTGTTAAATAAAACTGGTTCAACAATTTAAAAAATTGTATATAACAGCGTCAAAATTTGAATTTTCGCATAGGAAGGGGGCAGATTTAATGCAAACTGAGCAATCTGAAATGGATTGTCAAATTCAGAAATTCTAGAATTTTCTGTATTTGCATATTCTTGTTTGTAGAATTATACTTCCTCGATATGGGTCATTGGTATTTCTTCCAGGTCTTGTAGGCATGTAGAAAATACTTTATAATACCATTTGCTAAATTGAATCATTTGTGACATTTCTGGAAGTTCTTGATTCATTTTGCACTGTATGAAACGTCCATATATTATTAGGAAATGTATTGTTTTTTTTGTTTTTTTTTTGTATCTGTATAAAAAGATATAAGTTTGAGTTCAGGCAAAATAAATATTTCTGAAAATCTCTTCATTTATTATACAAAATATTTTAGAGATGTTATTTATCAATTAAATTAATAATACCTATGCTCATCATACTAGAGAAACTTAAATAGCTGAATTAGAAAGTAAAAAAAGTGTGTGAATGTGATGCTGCCATTTAACCCTTTAAAAGCCTTTATTTTCTAATGGTATATTAAGATATTCTTAAGATTGAAATTGCCTTGAAAAAAGTGATTCATTTTGCTTATTAGACAAATTTAGTATGATTGATTAATTAATTTTATTAATGAATAACTCAGCACAAATCAAAACACACCATTAAGTGTGAGATGAGGAACTGAAGCATCTAAGCTTCTGTCGTATACATAAATTTGTCAGAATTTATGCCAATCTACATAACTTTATACAAAGATTGATGAATATGGTAGAAAGCATATTCCCCATGATCCTAGGTAGAGTTAAGAAACATATTCTCATTTATTATGGTAGATACAGCAATTCAATAAATTTGAGTTGCATCCATATCTATGATGAAATATATTGGTATAGGAGGTATTGAGTCATGCTAAGTTTTTCCAGTCAGTGTCGTTGCGACGGTAGTTATTCAGATCCCCGTGTATGCCAAGGTATGAACAGGGAAGGAGGGATAACGTCACTATTATTATCAAATTATTGTATCCCTCTAGGAGGGCATTTAAATTATAAGTATAAAGAGTTGTTCGATAAGTAAGCAAGTTCTATCTTCTCTGGTTACACAAGTAATATTGCCTGGTCATGTAACTCCTTGGATTGTACAAGCATTGGCGACATCACCTATCGGGTTGTATTTCCTTCTGAGAAAGTTACAGTTTGGTGCAGGGATATGTAATCATTACTTTCTTTGTTAATTTGTGTACGACACCTAAAATACGAACATCCGACGTGATTTTTTTATCTTTGCGAATTCAAATCCAGACATCGAAAAGTGGTTTAAGTTAGCATTTATGTAGTTTCATATCTTTGAGAATTTTTGTGACAAAATACTGAAATTTCGTACATGACCTCATTAGAAGGTGCGGCACATTTTACTCACTGAAATTTTTTTTGTACAGAATTCGTATAAAAATTTATTTATTTTTTATTTTTTAAATTTTAATCCCCTGAAACTTTTAATCGATTTCATAGAATTTTTCAACTTTTTTTACGCAATTTTGTAATTTACAGTATATGTCTACGATCAATATATCAGGAATAAAAGCCGCGGTCAAGGGTTTTGAAACACCCTGTATATGCACTTGAGGTTCTGAAAATACAGTATTAGTGAAATGTGTAATTCTTGAAAATGAATGGACTTATTGGTTTAAAAAAAATATTCTTTTTGTTGTTTTCAAAAGAAAAAGAAACATTTTCTCTAAAAAGGAAATTAGGTTTTTAAATCTTATCTTCCCTTAAAACTTTAATATGTTGATAATTCAATTGCCGAAAAGACAGATACAATGCGAATACTTTAATAACGCCATTTTTATGATTTTTTTTCCGAGAACGAATCCTGCAGATCAAAATATTTTTTTCTCATTAATCGAAACATTTTCCTCGGAAAACCGATGATTCTATCTTAAGATTTCTTTATACTCAAAATCCAATTACAAATCAAATAAGATTTCCTTGATTCAAAATGGGATTTTTTCTACTTTTCGAAAGATTGAATGCGTACAGTAATTTAGAGTTAGCTCAAAGCAGGAGATGAGATCGTTTATTACAGAGGACACACATTAAACGAATTGTCTTTCTTTCATGATGAATGGAGCATAAATTATGAGTCGGAAAGAATATTCGCTAAGGGGATTTTTTACAGACTTTAAAATAGAATATTTGAAGAAGTATAAAACACGCTTTATTACAAACTAATAAAGTCTTTTTAAAATTTTCTTAAGAATTGAATGCAATTTACGTTTCAATTTTTGGTTATTTTAAGAATACATTATTTTACTGAAAAATAATTTGAAATGATTATTACATTTTTGTGTTATATTAGTTAAATTAATAACTCATTTTGTAGTAACTCTTTAAAATTTTGAATTATGATAGGACTTTAATCACAATGGAAAAATTTAAATAGTAATCAAAATTCTATCTTTAGTTAGCAAATGAATTCCTATTGTTAATAATTCAGAGAAATAAAATATGGATTACAAAAATATGATGTTATACGGAGAAATTATTCTTATGTAATATTTTGAAGGATATTTTACTGCTTAATTCATTTTCTTTGTTCTATAAATTGATTAGACAGTAGTAATTCATATTAAATTCTTAGAGATTATTCTAACATAATATTTTTAAATATTTGATAGAACAACATAAAAAATAAAAATAAGGGGCTTGTATTTTGAGAAGGAATTTATGGGAAAAATTGATGCATCATTCTTGAAATCTTATATTAACCTTAACATTAACATTCAAAAATTAAGGAATAGTAAAATCTCATAGGTTTCTGTAAATCATATATGCAAGCGTTATATGGATGATTAGTATGAAAATAATCAGTTTCGACTATCCTGGTAAGAGAAAAGGCTCGAGAATGTTTTAAAATTATGATCACAAAAAGTAATTTTTTAGAAAATATTTTTCTTACATTGTTAGAGAAAAGGCTTTTTGTATAAATTAAGGGGAAAAACATATTAGCAAGTAAATGGCGACAGCTATTGTTAAATATAGAATTCTAAAAGTGTGTTTAATTTTTCTCCAAATATTTGTTCTTTAGTACTGGTAATCATTCATACTAAAAAAAAAGGAAATTTACGAGTTTAAATTGATATACGTTTTTTTATTAATTTCCTCAATGCAGGAAATAATCAACTATATGAAACTGTTATACAATATCAAAGTCATTTCCCATATTAATTATATACTTTCCAGATCTATGACAACTAAGGGTAATATTTTCTCTTTGTGGAAATGTGAGAAGAATACACTGAAAATATATTATAATAAAATAAAAGTTAAAATTATTGCCTTGCATGGCAAATCGAATACGATAAAAAGCAGTTTTTAGAATAAAAGCAAATATGTTGAAATCACCAAAGGAAAATTGTTTTGAAACTTTCATCCTTTATCAAGATTAATCTTAAAATGAAAAAAAAAAACTGCAAAATACATATTGAATAATGAAGAGAAAATTCAGCACAATATTAAAAATTCAATTTAAAAATGAAAAAGAAATACGTTGTATTAAATGAATAAATAAAAAAATGCTAGATTTAAGATAAATATCTAGTTGTCAAGGCTAAATTATGTCTGTGCAATTTTTCGCCGATATAATGCTTTTAATTTTTGTTGCAATCTTAAAAGCCTTTTGTTAATATTTCTCATTGTCACTTAAGATAATGAATGATTGATTTGATAGTGGGCCATTAGCGTGATTTCGTAGTGTTTGGCCAGAAACCTAGCACTAATATTAAGCCTTATAAAGAAAATATCTTATAATAATAAAATTTAATCTGCATATGCTGTTCGAAATGCACATTAGACAGAACGACTGCATAATTATTCGATTTTTCGGTCGCCAAAATTGAATTATTTTGGGTTGATTTTTTCTTCAAATATGATCTTGTCAGCCTTTTATATGCAGTAATATTGAAATTATAAAAGTCATTTGGTATCATTTCTGATAGCCATTCGAAATGGCGAACTTTTGACAGCTTTCAGGAAGTTAATTCGATTTTGTCCTGCTTCGCGGGAAACCGGACACTAATTTTAAAGTATTTTCCGTAATTATTATGAAAAAGCTTTCAGAATTTCTAAGATACGAGAATCCAATTATTATGTAAGTTCTTTTATAACTTTAATTGCATTATAAATTTCATTGTTTCTTTCTACCATTGCTTCAGAGCATTCATTTGTAAATTTTTGAATTTTAGAATATATAATTTTTTTTTCCGAATCCTATCCACATAAATTATTTATTAGTTATTGTTATTTTAGTACTTTAACTGCTATTAAATATGTTGATTAATTTACTTTAATGTTTAATTTATTATATTTCTATCTAGTTCACCAAAAAACGAACTATTTCTAGTTCTAAATGAAGTTTATAAAAATGGCTCAAGGTCTTTCAAAGATTCAAGGACATTGATGAGTTCATCCACGAAATTCTTGCGTAGTTTTCTGGGAGCTGAGTAAGTCAAAAGCATAAACTTTTAAAGAATTCGGAAGTTTTCAATTTACTTCTCCTCTAACATGTGGAATTTTGAAAGGCTGCAATATGAGCTTAGACGCTTTTGACTCTAGGGTAAAAGGAATCGATCCTGACACAAAAGTTTTACCTTTTTATAAATGTTACAAGCTTCTCAGAAATTTCGAGAAATGTTGAAGTTTTAAAAGTAGCAAAGGAATCTATTAAATTCCTTAGAGAAATTTTGAAATTGGAAATTTATAAGAGTCTGGAATCATCTCGTTTACGAGTTGAAAGCTAAGAAAGCAGATTTCCATCTTTTCTCCATTTTCTAGTCAGAATTATTAATTACTAGCCGCCTTTGGCGACCAATTGGTTCGCCAGTATTACCGCTTGCTATAATTTTCAATTAAATATTTTAAGTAACTGGTCTCTTAATAGATTCTCAAACAAAACAATTTTAATCTTCAAATTTTGATAGTCATACCAAACTTATGCTGTTGATTAGATCGTTTCGTTCAATTTACTCTATATATTTTGCTGATTTGTTGTCATTTCCGGTAAAACGTCAACTTTAATTTAAAGTGGAAATGATGAAATTGCAATTAATATAAATATATTTTTTAATAAATCCAAGCGTTTTATTTTATTTATCATCTTTATTGCTATTTATTTATTACTATTATTATTGAATATAAGTATTGCAAACAGAATATCTCGGTATTTAAGTCTTATGTGAACTACAAATATTTTTGATAATTTATGTAATATCTCAAAGAATAATTCAAAAAAAATTTCTCAGATTTAGCATAAAAGTCATTTTTTAGCTTTGCTTTCAAAAGGATTAAAATTAAATTAATAATAATATGTCGTTCTAGCCTATAAATATATTTCAAAAATTATGAAATCTAAATTTAATGCAGTAAGGTATCATATTCTGAGAAATATTTTGAACACACCAAATTTTAAATAAATGAATGAATGTTTCTATTTTCCACAATCAACTAAGACTTATTTATGAAGTTTTGAATGTTAAAAATTTAGAAAAACTCATCATTTTCATAATCTTAGTCCAATTAATCTTGAAAAACCGGCGCGCTGATTGGCGTATTTTCTTTGAAACGATCGATAGAAAATCTAAAATTATCCTTTTTTTTATTGAATAGTAATATTCAAATTTTCATAAATCAGTCAGTTCAAGTGATTGATTTAGTTGATTGGAAATTAACTCATTTTATTTAAAATATTAGTGTTTCAAGAACATTTTATTATTCGTGATTTCCACAGCATAAGCTTTATTTAAAATCAAAAATTTGTTATTTATTAGAGAATTTATTGAATTAAGTTACATAAAATATAATCATTTTCTATTTAAACCATTTTAGTATATCTGTTGTGTTCGTGCGTCAACAAAAATAGAATGCAGACAAACTTGTTATGAAACTAAATATTATTACATTGTGGATAATATTATCAAATTTACATCAACTTATTTTCATTCAAAATTATAGCATCGTTTTTAAACAACAAATTAAAAGTTCCAAAAATATCACTGTTGCCAATCTGAATTTCAAAACTATTTACAAAATAAAATTTATAATTATTAAAATAATCGTTTGCTACTTTTAAATAAAAAATTTACGATTTATGTCGCAACAGATCTGTGTCTTACTAAAGGTTTACAAATTAGCTGTGTGGCCATGATTTGAATGGATATCCTGTTCATATTAAACAAAATTTGCCTTAAAATAAAATTTATTTATTGTATTAATAATATAGAGAGTGTAAAAGATCATAAAATAATTTTTCTTGAATTTATTTTTTAGAAAAAATAATATTTCATATATGTTTCCTTTCCTACAGACATGTGCCGAAAATTATATTTTGGCAGATTTTATTTCCAAAAAGATTTAATTTATTTTTAATTGGTGCTTTAATCAATGTGATGGCAACACTTTGCAAAAAGCTAATTTTTCCCATGAATGCGAAACGTGCTGGTGCAGATTAAATTTTATTTTTATTTTGTACGAAAAAAATTGTTGAAAAATATAGTTAAAATATTTATTTAAAAATTCATTAAAAATTGAAATTTAATTCTAAGGTTAAAATATTGGTATCATTTAAAAGATAAATTTTTGATCTTTAACTTGATGTGAAAATCTTTTTTGTGAGGTAATATTTTCGGAAGTTATAGCAGAAACACGCCAGAATTTCGCATAATTTTTAAATTAATAAAATTCTAATTAAAAATTCAAAAAATAACCCCCAGGTGCACATTCCCGGCCTCCACGGTGTACACGTGCCAAATTTGGTAGCTGTAGGTTTAATGGTCTGGCCTGTAGATCGCCAACACACACACACACACACACACATACACACACATACACACACACACACACATTGAGCTTTATTATAAGTATAGATAGATAAGTTCGTTTTACTGTTATTTTCACAATTTTAGGAATGAATTTCAACGAATTTTGCTTATAATGCAGCTATTAAGTAATTTGATTTTTGCGAGAAACGAAGGTAACTTGAAAATTTAAAATTTTCTAGATAAATTTTGAGAAATGCAAAATGAATTTTATTGATGGTTTTAATACACTAAAGATTGCAACACACAGATTAGATGGTGCATGCATATAAATATATTTATATACTATGCAATTTCGTATTCAACGTTTTATCGTTCAATGAAGATTGCAACACACAAATTAAATAGAGCATTCTTATAAATATATTTATACATTATGTAGTTTAGTATGCAAATTCACTACTGAAATTTAGTTTGACACAGGACTATGTTTGAAGGATATATCTATATTCACATGAACAGTATCAGTTTGTATAATAATTCATTCACATGACCTTTTCAGTGTCTCGATCTAAGTTAAATAAAAGAAATGTTCAACTTGTTCAATGTTTTCGCATCCAATGTTATGTTAAATTAATATAAAATAAATTGCTCTCTAATTATTCATTAGGGAAGGAATTCAATTTTTATCACATAGTGGTCTTTCCATTTGTGACTAAAACTTTTAAAGCATTCCCAGATATATGAAAAAATCGGAAATACAAACTAGATAAATCTTGCTTCTCAAAATTTACTTCACATTGTTGTTGTTGCCTTCTGTTTTATATTTAGCATTAAGTAAAGTGCCCAAAAGGTAGTACTAAAACAATAATCAATATTTTATTACAGTACTACTTATGGAGAAATAGTCCTCAGTTGAAGTAAAAAGATTTTTTGAGAATAGAAAGATTGTTTGGGAATGAGATAATACATTTTCAATTCATTTATATTTTTCGTTTTAAATACCTTTAGTATAGAAAAAAATTGTGTATAGCATAATATCATACATAATAAACAGTTTTTTTTAAAAAAATTTTTGTATTTTTAAACAGATTTTGATTTAAAAAAAACGCCAGATTAAGAATTTAAACAAGCATTCACTTCTTTAAAATTAAAAAAAAAAAGAATTTTTTGTAGTTTTTAAGCACTATTAAAAAATACTTCATTTCTCATAATTTTAAAATTATTTCAAGTGATTTATATTTTTTTTAATTATGACACATAAATAAATTAATTAGATATATTATTATGGAATAGATATATTATTATAGAATAATATTTGGCTCCTGGTAAAATTATAATAATCATTTGCTTACTAAGCATGAACGAAAAATATGAAAATCCTATATATATATATATAAATATGAAAATATTTAGACAAAATAAAAAAAAATCAATCTTAAACAAAAAACAAAAAAACTTTTGGGAAGACAAAACATTTGCATCAATCAATAAAAATAATAATCTAAGGATAAAGCATTTAAATTATTTCATTCGGTTTCATTTATCTTTAATATATTCAGCTGAAACATTATTTTAACTGAATATTATCGAATATATTTTTCTTATTCGATGCATTATTTTTGTATAGCATCAATTACATAGATTATTAACAGCAATAGATCACGTGGCAACACCTAAACTTGTATATTCTGTTGAAAAATCTAAAAAATATATTATTTTATATAATGATAATAGAAACAAAAGTTAGAATTAAAAATAGCCAATTTTTCACACGACTTTTTTATTTCTTCTCAATTTTAAATTGGCGCAATTTCATTAACTTAATTTATTGCTGGACTTTATATTCAACTGATTTTACTTCTACTATCCATAATATTTTAATTTATTGCAACAAGGATAACTTCAGTTTTTCACTCCAATACCTGTATTCAAACTACTTCTATTTCCAAACCTCACACGAGTATGTGCAGGTGACAGATCTTCAAAAGTATTATTTTCTCTAGTCTTCAATCTTTTCAAAACATATGCTTCTTGGTAACTTGAGAAATGTTTAAGTCGTAGTGCTTCCTCAATCGAAGCATGAATGGAAACTACATAATAATGTTATAAAGCTTCTATATTCCATCTTAGTATCCTTCCTCGCCATCTTACAAGGAAAATCGTTTAATACTTTACATAAGTTCAATATATATATAAATATTAACACAGTTTTTCGTTAATCCTCTTATTTAGTATCGCTTCATGTAATAGCATTACAAGAATTTTAAGAACATATAAACAGTAAAAATTGATTCTTTAAAGGTTTAAACAAAGTTCTCTTATCACTGAAATAGGGAAATATGTATTTCTTTATGCACTGTGATAAGTTTTTTTCCTAAAATGTGCTTTATCAATCATGATATAGATAATATCAATATATTCTTTAATTTTGTATACCAATCAAGAAATGCATTTAATGAATAAATATTTTGTTTCAAAACTTCGATGTTTTATGTGCTGTATAATAATAAATACTGTCCATTCCGGAAACACAATAGCACAAACTGAATAAATTGATTTGTCTTGGTGTTATCAAATTTGATTATATAATATGCAAAATAAAATAAATAGTATCTTATCACGCATTCCTATTTCTAAACGTCTTATTTTTTAAAGCTTCAGCCGTATTTGAACTTATAATAATGTTTATTAATATCTTCTATTGAAAAAAAAAAGTGTTTTTAGGTTCAGAATATTACGGCTTAGTTCGAGGTAAAAATTTAAATCCATAACACAATTTCTGTAGTCAGTTCAATTGATTTTAAAATATTTGAATTTATCCATTTTATAATTTAACATCAAATATATTTTATGACTCAGCTCACGGTTTACATTTCTTGTAAAAATAAGAGTGATATCAGAAAGAACGCTCCCCTTTTGCGGAATTTTTAATTATTTGTGAAATATCAAACACCCAAATTAGGACAACCGCATATGTTCAGAAAACATTTTGAAATATATGATTAAAATAAATATTGTAATTGCATTTTATGATTATTATTGAATATAAAATTCAATTGAAGAGATAAAAACTTCTGCTTACTTTCACAAGTATTTTTTATAATGTCAAATTTTATAGCAAAATTTAACAAAAATTTACAAAAGCCAGTGACACATTAAAACAAAATTAGAAGGATTAAATTGAAAACAAAACTATAGAGATACTTTAAATAATACGTTTGTCTAGAGGATATACTAGAAGGGTTTTGCCAACATTTTCTTGGTATTCTATACTACTGCAAGGACACACTGATACTTGCGCTAACTCTCAGTGTTCATTGTCCATGTATTGGTTTAGATATACATGAGCAAACGTAAGATTCTTTATAACGAACGAACTATTCAAAGTTTTTCATTGAATCTAAGTTATAGTTATTTGTGATTCCCCCAGGGGGCACCTCGAAATGAGGATGAAAGGCTTCCGCCATGGTGGTTGGATCTCGCCACCCTGGAGAGTACACGAAAAAGTGGAGGTCCATCTACACTCATCGATGACGGGACATACTTCCTTAGAGAAGGGTTGTATCGTGCCCAGTGATGGCCCTAATGACTCGTCCACAGTTGATACCAGTGTTGCGGTTGCGCCGGTCCGGTGATTCAATATTTATTATCCGTGTGCCTTTGGCGGGTTGGAGAGTCATTTATATGACATTGTTATTTGTGTTGTTTATTTTGACTTTCCGATAGTAATTTTGAAGCTTTTCCACAAAATTATATGTGAACTTTCCCATTCTTCCTGCATTCTAGTATTTAAATTAATAATAAAAAAAAAAACAGATGCGCAAAATTTGAAAAATAATAAACAAACATAAATGATAATTATAAATAAAAAATTAAAACGATATGATTGAAAATACAGAAAATTCATTCACAATCGTTTCATTTCCAATGACTTTAAAGGAATTTCCGTTTACGTTTCTATCCTTCAATGTTTACATAAAATGTGGTAGTTTTCTTTCTGGTTGTCGTAGAAATAAAATAAAACTAGTTTGGGAGTCTTAAAAGTATGAAATTTCAAGTAAAACAAAATTTCAAAATTTTTCCTGAAAATTGATTTTTAACGTAGGCGGATACTTGAAAAAGAAACTTGAAATTTATGAATTTTGTAAAGCAATGTGAATGCTGCAGGTATAATAACGCGAACTGTTTCATCTCAACAAATATTATTTAAATATGGGTTTATCGCATTAAAAAGAGTTTTCCCGAAGTAAACGAATTATTTAAGAAATAGATAACTGAATTTTTTTATTAATATTCGGAGTTTTTTCAATTATGTTTTCTATCGATTAAACAGTCATCTTGGACAAAGTAAAAATCCACATCCTTGTAATGGAGTAAACTTTTGAAATGTATTTCAATACGACTAATCTAATTTCAAAAAAATTTAATGCACATAAAAATCAATGGTAATTTAGAGTATTATAATATAGTATATATTAAAAAAGTGAAGTAATCCAATTATTTTCATAGTACATAAGTCAAAATCATTTTGCTTCGTCTATGAACCTCACTAGATAAAAAATATATAGTCATTTTTGGAGACGCATTTTAAAGAACATATATTCTTTATCCTTGGATGTGCTTGTATCATTTAATACTTATGAATCACAATCATATAAAAAAAAGAGATATTTGGGACTGCACTTCCGTCTTTGGAGCCCTACACTATGCCAACGGAGGAAAGTCCAACTGAAATTTAATATGCTTAGGAGAACGTAAATGAACATCCTTGGTTAAAACTGTGACTTAAACCCAGAATGTAGAATCTATGAAGAATCTAGTCTCCGATTAGAGATTCTTCTACGAAACCACCAAAGGCCTTAAGATGTCGCTTTATTAAAACGGAATAAAAGACGAGTAAAATTCTTTAATTTCACATCTTTTACTCTAAAAAAAGGAGATTAAATATTTAACTAGTAGTTGTTCTTCAAAGAAAACAGAATCAGAAAGGAAGATAAATAGTTAAACTTGAATGCAAATTAAAGCATGTGCACTATTTGCTTATTGGCTCGATTTAAGATAGGTAGGTAAAAATTTCATTTCAACCTGAAATAGAACCAAATTAGTATTTTTTTTTCCTTACTTGACAGATATTTTTGGAATCTAGTTTCTTTAATTTAATAAAAGTTAAATAAATGAAAAGGAAAAATATTCTTCGTTTGGATTTGATTAAATTTTAATCCGAATGAAAGTATAAATTAGATTCTTCATTTTGGTTGCTGTTTAAACTTTAATTTATATGGCAAACATTTATTTTTTAAAAAGTAGTCAAAATTAACTTTCCCTTTCATGTGGGCGGCAATCCAAAATTTTTTCACCTTTTTCGCAGCTTAGCCAAATGCTTTTAAGATCGTCCATTCTTTAAAAAACATTACAATAATTCTTCTAGTCTAGCATACTTCTTCAAATATTGACTTCTAGTCTTGTAACTTCAAATATTTCAGAATATAAACTCGATATATACTCCGACTTTAAGAAGCAATCAGAAGCTTCTTTTGAGCAAACTAATATTAGTTTTTTAAACATAAAGTTATTCTATATGATCAAATTCATCTGCTCATCATCATCGTATGGTCTAACATACGGATCCCCATTCACATCTTTATATATATATATATATAT
>JAPMOR010089332.1:1198147-1280129 GCA_026543865.1 Argiope aurantia | reverse complement strand
TATGAATATATATATATATATATATATATATTCATAACAACAAATATTTTATCAAGTTTTTTAATACGCCAATGTATTATTTGAATCTGATGAACAGTATTCAATATAGTATTCTCTGTATTCTAGGATAAATTAAAGAATACTTAGGAAATAGAAAATTTTCAACAGAAATTATATATATTTATTTGTTTTAAATAAACGTTTCCCCCTATATTTTGATTTCGAGATGGATTTTCTGTTGAGGTCAACTTAGACATATATGGTTAAATATCTGAGTTGGTTAAAAGGTTAGATAGCAGACAATTAAGATATGACATCGAGAAAAGACAGCACTTTTATAAAGTTGCTTCTGACAACACTAATACATTATTTCTGATAAAAATGCAATAGATGTTGTCGTATTACTTTAGATATTCTTATCGAAGTTAAGTGGTTTTCCCCGTTTGTTTCTTCTTAATCAATATCAATAAATATGAGAAGAAATAAATGCAAATATTGGTTTATAACACAATAGAATAATTTAATAAAGAAGATAGAATGCATAAAAATAATTTTGCTCCGTTCTATTAAATATACAATTTGCCAAAAAATAAGGATACTACATATTTTTTCAAGAAATAAATCAAGTTGATCGATTAAAGAGAGACTATCTCAAAATACAGGGTGACCATAACATATATTTTCTTGTTCCTTTCTTGCATTGCCCTTAGGACTCAACCACAGTTCCGGCAGTGTTGTTGTTTTGGCGGTTCGGTCATTCAGTATTATTTATCCGCGTGCCTTCGGGCGGGTCGGAGAGTCAGTACATATTGTGGAAGGCTTGAAACTATACATATGTGGACTGTACATACTGCGGAAGGCTTGAAAGAAAAATATCTTTGCAATATTTTATACACAAAGGTAAAATCAGCACAGTGAGAGTATTTCCCTAACCTTGTTTAAGAAAAGAATGTATTCTATGACTCTCATATATGCCATGAGTCCATTTTCCAATCATGCACAATAGTGGAGGGGAAATAAAATCCGTTAAAAAAATTCTGTGACTTTCATATATGCCATGCATCTATTTTCCATTCATGCACGTGGGTGAGGGATAAAATCCATTAAATACAAGGGAGGAAATGTGTAACAAAATCACAGATACGAGAGATTTCAGTGCTGTTGAAATCAAATTTGGATCAATAAATACAAGTTACAATGAGCATACAGGAAATGGATTATGAAAAATCTCTTAAATATTAAAATGATAACCACAGCTTGGCTACTTTGCCCCTTCTAAATATGAGGCATATGGATGAAATTTGAATAACCGAACCATTACCGGCTACGGTACAACCTTTCCCATGGAAAACACGTCCCATCACCGTAAGGGTATCTGTATCATCCAGGTGGTGAGAACCAACCATCATACTGTAAGCTTCTCATCCTCATATCCGAGGTGCCCTCGGTGGGAGTATATTAGAATGATAAAAAAATGTATACACATAAATGAATGATATGTTATATGAAACATACAAAAACATTCTTTTATTAATCAATATTAAAGCAATAGTTTCAATGTCTTGATCTTACATTTGCATACAAAATATTGCAACAGCTTTTTCGTGAAGTTCAACTTTCTGTGTCGTTCATTATCTAAATACGAAATTTGGTTTCATAGATTTCATTAGCTTTAGTTGCAGATGCCTCTAAGCTTATAAGGTTATTTTCTGGACACGCTATATACTTTAGTGTTTTTGATTTTCTCTTATATTACATGTTAAAGAAATTTTTTTTCCTGTAAAAATTGTTATGGTCAGTGGTCAGCCTCTACAATGTTTTCCCAGCAGTAGGAAAATAAATTCTGCGAAACAACTTTTACAGAATTGTTGCTGTCTGGTATTAGGCAATGATAAAAGGGCTATGATCCAATGCTCATAGTTAAAATTCATGTCAAATGCTCATAGTTAAAATTTCATTTTGAAACCTCTTAAATATTATGAAACCAAACGTTACCAAATTTTTAAATACAATAAAGAATACAATAAGTTTTTGTATTTTTTAAAGTCATTTTTGGAGGGGTAAAACAAGATTTAATATGGAATGACATCATATTGGATTTTAAAAATCGCAACTGTATGCTTTCCTCCATTTTCTGCAGATAGGTGGAAGCCTAAAATAGCAATCACTTCAGCTGCATGAAACATTTTAAGCAAAGGGCTTTGAAAATTTCAACGGACGACGTATTTCAGCTTTGAAAATTTTATAATATTTCAAGATAAATGGTGCTTTAATAGATAACTTCAACTTTAAAAGTTACATGAGTTGTGGTCTGGTGATCAAAGTGGCCATGAAAAGAGAAAGTATTAGTAATTAGTTATATCGTTTCTTAACTGTTGTATGATTAACTGCATCAATGTACCAAATATAGTGAAATGCAGGGTGCATAAAAATCTTCCTTCCAAAGAAACTTGTTGTTGAAAATTGGACATAAATACCCTTAACATGTATTTATAGCAAATGATAGTGCGCATAAAGTGAGACTCCGACACAAATATCTCTACAAAGTATTAACTTGTCTACTTTAAAAAAAATCCACATCGGGTGGTGAATGGAATTTGCTGCATTAAGATTTTTCAGTATTCATTTTGTCTACAAGTACATTGACAGTCTCATAAAAGTGGAAAACGTTCTCATCGGTCAACTGGATGTCCCATGACATACAATTTTTCTATATCAGTTTCTGCAAGGAATTGTAATATAATAAGATTATTGTAAGGGGATTAAAAGGAGAGTTTCTCAGTATATGCGATTTTGGAAGGTTAGTACTACAGTATTTCACAAAGAACTTTAAATTTGTTTGATTGGTAATTTCTTTTTACATAAAATACCTTATATATTGCTGTTATCATGTGTGAATTTCATAATTACATCCTCCAGTAATAGTTACATTTCCTTGGCAAACTTCTTCCCATACTAGTAATGTGCATATCATAACCTTTGCATTTTTTCATAATTTCAACAATGCTCGTCATTTATTGCTGTAGTATTAATAACTAGCCACTCTTAACGATGGACTAGTTCGGTAGAAATATGGCTATATTTGATATGAATTAAATGTAAAATATATTATTAATATTCAGGATTCCTTCAAAGTATTTTTAAATTGTGATAGACAATAAAATGATCTATTTTAATAGCCTTACACATGTTCGGTTTATTGTGAGAATGAACCTTTCTCTTGGAGTCAAATCTGATTATATTATAAAACCACTAAAAACCTGCCCGATTAATCTATTTCAAAATGCTTGTTGTCTTCGACGGTACTGACAATTCATTTTCTTATTCCTCATGTAATTAGCGAAAATAATAATAATTAAAATAAAACTGAATATTTTTTCCCCTAGCTTTTAATATTGTAAGAAATTCTCATTATTAAATATTTGATGAATACGCGGTACGCGGATAAGTACAAAGCACAGATACTGCTGTTTTACGCATGTGCGAATCGTAGGAGGAAAATAATTAAGATCGCAATTATAAAATTCTTTTTTTATTATTTTGATATGACTTCGATATACTAAAAACTTTCCCAATAAATGCCCTACAAAATGATGCAAGTATCTCCAATATCAGTTAAGTATTTATCGAGTTTTTCTCTTTCAAATATACAGACGATCTCAGGAGACTTCATTTTATACTATATAGAGACGTGTTTTTAAAAATCATGTTTCAAATGCATAAACGATTTTAGCTCATGCATGCACACACGCATACTTTATTATTAGCACAGATAGAAATATGAAGCCAAAACTTATGAAGAATGGATAATAAAAGAAGAAAAATAATATGAAACAATAGTTCCAAAAAATCATATGAAAGAAAAGTTAATGATGAATATTAGAACAAAAGATCAAAAATAAAAATCAACACAGAATAAAATTCGATAGTAGTTCCTTATTACATTAAAATGATTTTATCATCAAGATAATTATTTATTTTTAACATGAAAGCTGAGAATCATCAATTTGATGAATAATGCATGTGCACATACAATTTCTCATTAAATCTGATAAATTTGAGCTGAAACGCCATAGATAATGGAGAAAAATTTGTTTTAATAAAGAAGTAGAAAAAGGAGTAAAAGAGAAAGGCGAAGGAAAAAAAATTACAACATAAAACAACATCATGTTCTTTATCCTAAGATTCTGTTTAAAGCTTCAATGCATCTCCTTCTCAAATAATATTGTAAAACAAAAAGAAATAAAAAACAAGATAAAATAGCTTTTCTTAATAAATAAATCAGCTGCATTTACTTTCAAATAATGCAATGATTATTATGTGCACAGAGCGATAGGAAGATTAGAATGCATCTATATTATAATAAAAACATTAACAGAATTAGCTAATACAAAAGATAAAGCCAAATACACATCAATATCAAGTATATTTTTTTATAATAAAAGTCAAAAATATATTTGTGGTGAATTATTATAAACAAAAGAAGTTGCAATGGGTCGTAAACAAATATAATGCAGTTAAAATGGCGTTTTTCTGATTTTAAAGTAACTGGATGAAATCAGAGATTCGTTTATTACACATTAAGGAAAAGACATTGTGCATATTTCATGACTTCAATTTCCTGAGCATATATTTTATTGGAATTCCTATTTAATTTGATGTTTAAATTATTGTTAATTTTTAATTTCTCTTTTACAAAATTGTATAATTTTATTTTTAATTCTGAAAACTTGCTAAATGCTTCATCTAAAAATTTTTAGAGCTAGACAAAGGAATTAGGGATGATCAGTTACTTAAATTTCTACAAAGTAGAATGATAGTGTTTTCTAATCTATATCTATACTTATAATAAAGCTCAATGTGTGTGTGTGTGTGTTGGCGCTCTACAGGCCAGACCATTCAACCTACAGCTACCAAATTTGGCACGAGTATACCTAGGAGGCCGAGAATGTGCACCTGGGGGTTATTTTTTCAAATTTTTAATTAGAATTTTATTTATTTAAAATTAAGTGAAATTTTGGCGTGATTCTGCTATAACTTCCGAAAATATTACCGCACAAAAAAGATTTTTACATGATACTACTGTAAATTGATAAAGATAAAAAAATTTATCTTTTAAATGATACTACTGTTTTAATCTTAAAATTAAATTTCTATTTTTAATGAATTTTTAAATAAATATTTGAACTATGTTTTTCAATAATTTTTTTCGTCAAAAATAAAAATGAGGATTAAGCACGTTTCGCATTCATGAGAAAAAAATAGCTTTTTTCAAAGTGTTGCCATCACATTGATTAAAACTCCAATTAAAAATAAATTAAATCTTTTTGGAAATGAAATCTGCAAAAATATAATTTTCAGCACGTGTTTGTAGGGAATAAAACAAATATGAAATATTATTTTTTCTGAAAAATAAATTCAAGAAAAATTATTTTATGATCTTTTACACTCTCTATATTATTAATCCAATAAATCAGTTTTATTTTAAGGCAAGTTTTGTTTAATATGAACAGGATATCCATTCAAATCAGGGCCACACAGCTAATTTGTAAACCTTTAGTAAGACACGGATCTGCTAAAATGGTCTAAATGGAAAATGATTATATTTTATGTAACTTGATTCAATAAGTGCTCTAATAAATAAATTTGATTTTACATAAAGCTTCTGCTGTGGAAATCACGAATAACAAAATGTTCTTGAAACACTAATATTTTAAATAAAAAGAGTTAATTTCCAATCAACTAAATCAATCAATTAAACTGACTGATTTATGAAAATTTGGTTATCACTATTCAATAAAAAAAGCATAATTTTTGATTTTCCATCAATCGTTTCAAAGAAAATACGCCAATCAGCGCGCAGGTTTCTCAAGATTAACTGGCCTAAGATTTTGAAAATGTTGAATTTTTCTAAATTTTTAACATTTAAAACTTTATAAATAAGTCTTAGTTGATCGTGGAAAATAGAAACATTCATTCATTTATTTAAAATTTGGTGTGTCCAGAATATTTCTCAGAATATGATACCTTACTGCATTAAATTTAGACTTCATAATTTTTGAAATAATTTTATTGGCCGGAACAAAATATTATTATTGATTTCATTTCAATCCTTTTGAAAGCAAAACTAAAAACTGAATGTTATGCTGAATCTGAGAAATTTTTGTTGGATTATTGTTTGAGATATTACATAAATTATGAAAAATAATTTGTAGTTCACATACGACTTAAATACCGAGCGATTCTGTTTGCAATACTCATTTTCAATAATAATAATAAATAAATAAATAACAATAAAGAAGATTAAATAAAACGCTTGGTTTTATTAAAAAATATCTTTATATTAATTGCAATTTCATCATTTCCACTTTAAATTAAAGTTGAAGTTTTACCAGAAATGGCAACAAATTAGCAAAATATATATAGTAAATTGAATGAAACGATCTAAACAACAGTATAAGTTTGGTATAACTGTCAAAATTTGAAGATTAAAAATGTTTTGTTTGAGAATCTATTAAGAGAACAGTTACTTAAAATATTTAATTGAAAATTGTAGCGAGCGGTAATACTGGCGAACCGGCTGGTCGCCAAAGGCGGCTAGTTTACAATAAAAAATAATTCTGAACAATTTGAAATTTTAGGGAAGTAAATAAATTAAATACATTTTTAATATTTGTATGGATTCTAGTTTCTTTATATAGAACTTATACGCGTTTATTCAAGCCAAAAGTATATATATTTTTTTTATTGAGTCAGACTTTAAAACAAAAATATGTTTGTGCTTTCTCTCTTTTTTTATTTAAAAAACAATTTCGACTTTTTCAGCTGTTGTAATCACGATGTTCTAAAAAAATTGAGAATTTTACTCTCTTAAAATATGTTAACATATTTTATAAATTTATGTAGGAAATTTTCAATAAATTTATGTAGAAATATTTGAATAATAAATATGATTGTACATAAGAAATCCTTCGTGTTTCTAAGAACTCGTATTTCTCATATCTTTTGATTTTTATTCATTCTAAAAAATTCAGAAGTTTCCAAAATAGTCTTCTTTCAATATAAGAATTTTGTGTTGAAATGGTGTAAGTAGTTTTTCGCATTTTATGTCTGAATTTATTTTATGTCTCTCCCCCCCCCCTCCAAAAAAAGAAACTTTATTACAATTCGTAATTTTGTGAAAAAAGAAGAAGAAAAAACCTATATATTTTTTAAATTAATATTTCGATTGCTTTACAGATCATGTTTAATAAAGGAATAAGAAATTTTGTTCAACTAATGTTTCCTTTCAAATTTCAGAAAATGTAATTAATTTTTAAAATATATTTTCTGAATTATTTTTACACCATATAAAGAAACGAATCTACAATAATTAAACAAAAAAAAAGATTTTTTGGCAATTTAAACAAAAAAAAATGAATAAACGAAAGAAAAAAAATGAGAACCCCCGACGATTTCTTTGACTCATTAATCAATAAACCTGATCACACGACTATGAGCTGAAAAATTCTCTGGGTTTTGACGTCGCCGTCCAAAAGTGAAACAACCCCCTTCTTCCGTTAGATCGAGTCGCCCTGTTTCTTACGTCACAAAATACGGGCATCCAAAGCGCGGAAAGCAGGCGGTGAATACGATCACAGCTAGAGTCGCAGGTGGTTTTTGCTTTGTGCGAATCCACCTGTAGAGCGCTCTTTACTACTTCTTTCTATTGATTTACATTTTCCAAGTCTTCCTAATGAGATGACATAAGTGTGTTTTTTTTTGCCATTTTTTTATCGCACCGTCATCCATTGGTATGTTTTTCTTCTGATATTTTTGCCTTTTTATCTGTGATGCGAAAGAATTTCACAACTCGGCAGACGATTTCGCATAAATGAGAAAAGATTGTTCCATCTTCTTTGAGTTGGAACGGACACTATTTTACTGTTTAAGAACACAATATTTCACGCTAGAAGTTAAGTTTCTGAAGATATTTAGAAAGTTCATTTAAATGTGCCATATAAAGTGTGCCATAAAAATTAATTAATAATGTGCCATAAAATAAAGTGTGCCATTAAATTAAATGTGCCATAAAATTGATTTTTGAAAAGAAGCAACCGAGCCAAGGAAGATATTAAACATTTTTATAAAAGGTGAGATGAAAAAGTTTTCGTTTGTATGAATTTTGGTTCGTTCAAGTGTTTCGCTGAATTAGACATGGAACAGCTGCATGTTTTACAAATGGAAAAGTGATCTATATTAAGATTTTGTACTTAAATAGAGATACGATTTCAACAATTTTGTCTACGTTTCTTAAAAATGATTTATTAAAAATACATCAATAATGTGAACAGTACAGCTATAACATTAAAAAGCAGGAATATTCGTCGATTGATATTTAATGGAAAGCTATTGATTTTTTTTTTGAAAAATCTACATTTGAAGACCTTTTAGCTTAAAATATAGTTTTATTGAATAAAATTCTTCGAATTCGAGCGAGCAGATGGAATCTTGAAGATTATATTTTCAATGGATTTCGGGGTTTTGAACGGGAGAGTTTGAAAATTAAAACTTTCCTTTTCCAAAATGACAAGAAATGTTTTATTCATGATTTGAGTATTTTATTAAGTGAATTTTCAAAGAATATTTCCTTCGCTTAAAATCTATCCAATAGAAGGAATTTTAAGAGTAAAAAGTAATTCAATGTATTATTTATTAAAAGAAAGTCTTAAATACTTTTGTTAATGTTATTGTCTATGTATATTTAATCTTTATCAAAAGAATATTATTTTTTCGAACTTAATATTCTTTATTGAAAGCGAAATATTTTTTTAATTATAGAATGTTGCTATAACTGTTAATTCATTAAGAGATCATGAAAAGAAACTCAAATAATCATTCATTAAGTATTTAATAATTTCAAAACACTCGGTTTTCAATTCCGTCTTAAGAGAATTCATTTCATTTTTCATTATGAAATTTTGAATTAAAATTTATTGTTTTCCATGATTAATTAATTTAATTATGTATTTAAACTGCCATATTGTATAAAATTGTGGCTTCTACTTTTAATTATTCAAATTGTTATAATTTGAAGTAAATTATTCATAAAGAAACATAAATTAATAAATTAAAAAATGCTTATTGTTTTGCATAAATAAAATCATTTTTCATATCGTTATTTATCAAATTTTCATAATAGTCATTAATAAAACAAAGTTAGTTTGGGAAAGATAGAACATAAACACTACTTTCTGATTTACAGCATCTATAAGTAATCGAATGGTTAAAAGTGTCAGAAAAGAGGGAACTTAAATAACCTATTCAGAAATTGTGACAATAACTTTATGAAGCAAATTTGCTTTTTTGATCAAGATATTTCTTAGACTGTTGTGAAACTTGATAAACAACCTCTTTATTCTGGAATTCTGTGTCTACTACCAAGAGATTCCTGATTATACATTTCAAAAGCATCATGTCAAAGGATACATCTTTCAGAAACTTAATTTATCCCAGTTTAGGAAGACCAATCCGGGAGCAAAATTATCTCACCTTTAAACTTATGCGAACAGGTAAGTTTATTTTCAATGCATTTTTTCCCCTTGCTACTGTTATTCAAAACAATAAATAGCAGCTTTTCTGTTTTTATAAAAAAATTCTCGGATTGTTTGTATAATATATTTTAATGTGAAAATAAATCTAACAACAGATAATTTGTAATAAATAATTGTAATTTTAATCTTTTTATTTGATGGAGTTGATATCGTTTGGTTATTAATCATGTTTAAAATTGAAATATAAATTAAAGAAAAATTAAAACTGAGTTATTCTTTGCTCAGATAAAAATTTTCTAGCTTTTAAATAAACTTTATTATTTAATGTATAGATTTAATTATCTTTTAAGTCCAGTACACCTTTACAATATCTTAATAGTACATACTTCAGACATTAGTAAAGCGCTATTTATGCATTTTGTACAAACCAAAAATATTTGTAAAGAACTTTGATTGTTATTATTGATACATTTATTTCAGTTAAAAAATTATTTTATTATTTTATTTATTTAAAGTTAGTGAACTAGTTTAAAAAATAATTCATATTTATTCGTATTCTGATATGTTTTGAAAGTACTTGTTAATGAATGAATTTTAATTTCCAAGTTCTTATAAAAAATAAACAGATTTTGGTAAAGTCATCTTATAAGGAAAAGAGCTGAAATTTATATGTTTTAAAAACGAGCCGTGTGTAGCTAGCATATAATTTTTATGCACGCAATTAGCTAGCTGTTTATTTTAAATCCAATAAGAACATGGCATTGTGATACAAAATATTTCTCCAAAGAATGTATTTCTGTATTGAAATCATGCTTTAAAATTTACTTTAGTCGGAATTTTTATTTCCTTCATAGAAAAGAATTTTTGTAAGAAAACGCTACAAAGCATTCCTGAAGAAAATACCTTTTCATGAAACGACTTATCAAAAAGAGGAGAGAAAAGCTCTAAAAAGTTATCGCAAAATAATAAAAACAAAGATAATATTTTTATTCTTATGTACGTTTTAAAATTCAGGAACTTTTTGTGTATGTTGGAAGGGTGTGTTTCTACTATGAAACATCCCCGCCCGTCTTTTGACATTTCGAAAACTGTTCTTCGAGCTTTCTTGCAAGTCACCATTGTATTTACGTCTCCTAAGCTACGAACTTGTTATTTTTAATTGTGAATATGGGATTTAACAGTTTTTTTGATAATGTTGTTAATAGTTTCTATCGTAAAAATTTGAATCTATTAATATCTGCTGAAAAAACATTATTAATATATTTATCAATTTTTGCAGTTATATTTTGTTAGCATATTTTTCTCTATAATACAAAAAAAATGATATTTTATTTCATTTTTCGAACTAAATGCTTATAGAATTTTTTCATTCAAATCCACAAATAAATTAGCAATCCATGAAACTGAGATCCCTACTATTAATAAAGATGTACATTTGTGTGTTGACTTTCTACAGATCGGACTATCTGACATGCAACTACTACAATTTGACAAATATATATTTATTAAAGAATAAGAATATACACATGGGAGCAATTTTTTTGAAATTTCAATTAAAATCTTAATTAATTAAAATTTAGACTGAATCTTGGCGTTTTTCATCGGTAACTTTCGAAAATACTATTCCACAAAAATGCATTTAATACCATTCCAAATTATAAAAAAATTATCGTTTTAATGATATCAATTTAATAACCGTGCAAATTTTTCCTAAATCTTGACAATTTTGTAAATTTTTTTTGTCTAATTTTCAACAATATATTACATTCTTGCCATAAAATTCAAATCATTTTCATTGTTTCATCAACTATCTGATTGTTTTTTTTCTATCATTGAAAGCGATAGATTAAGGATTTTTTTAATACCTATGTAATTTACAATCAAATAAAAAAAGTGAAGTTACAATATTGCGAAATTTAAAAGAATTAGAACCGGATACATACGTTTTTAATAATGCTGCGATGTTATAGGACAGTATAAGATACATTTTTACTATAAACATAACTTAAATAAAATAATTGAAACAATGTTTAAAGTTTGACATTTTGATATCACAGTTATATCTAAACAGATTAGCTGAAATTAAATGTAACTAATATCGATAGAAAACCAGCTGATCAATAATATAACTGGTACCAAATAAAAATGCATCACTTAGTGTTGTATTTGAAAGTATTCATGACTTCTTTATGCATTTTAAAATTAAATTTGTTAAAAACAATTCTTGTTATAGTTGATATATATATTTGATTTGACAAATTTTAAAATATTTATTATCTTTTATAAAACATTTAAAGAGAATGGCAGAAAACTTTTAACAATATTTATTAGGAATGTTTTAATTTTTAAAAAAATTAAGCATTATTGAATAAAGAAGTAGCTAATGCAGTTTTGAAAATGTGGGATTTTATTATTATATTTTTATTAAGTTCTAAGATACGAGGCGCAAAACAGATGCAAATTTTTCCATTTTGTAGCTCACTGGAATGATAGTTCTGGGCTTTACTATCCGCATAATACTAACCATTTTTAAAACCAGATTCATAGAATATTTAATATAGACTTTTTATAAATAGGTACAAATTTTCTCTTTTGTTTCTATTCTAATACACAATTTTTATATGAGCTACCATTAAAAATCAGAACAGTTGTCCAAAATTATTTATTTCTACAACAATTGTGAATAATAAGAATTGGTTCTCATGACATCGATTATTCTGAGTCAAATCTGCAAGCTTATTCCCAACAATATAGATTCATAGTTGAAACGAATAAAAATTTTAATACCACAGAATAAATCTGGTATCTTTTTGGAGAAGACTTTTAATGAATTTTGACATGGGAAAATAATGTAATTAATATTGTTGCTATCTAAATATTTCTTATAAGAATTTCAACTTGTTAATTGTAATTGTTGTTTAAATAAATAAAAATAATTTTAATGAATGTTTTCTAGAATTAGTAAAACTTTAAAATAGCGAGTAACCTTTAAATAAGTTTCAATTATTACCAATTAAGATACTTAATTATTCCATTATTTTCCAACATTAGTTGATGTCAGAGAAACTGAATATTTGTAATAAATACCGCCGAAAGTCTTATTGCATTAATTATCTTTTATTCTATTTACTAGCAATACTCAATTTTTCTGACATTAACTAATGTTGACTAAATTAAGAAGCAACTAATATTTCTTAATTAAAGTCATTCTGTTTTAATTACCTGATAATTTATTTATTACAAATATCTAAATTTTCTGTCTCCAACTAATGTTGAAAGAAATAACGAAGCTACCAATGCATTCTAAATGTTATCGAAAGATTAATTTAATAAATTATATTGTGAGATCACAAATTATTACCATTGTAATTATTCCTTTATTAAGATTGCTAACGATTTGTGATATATAGTTCTCTAAATTTTACAATTATTCATGGAATTGCAATTCCTTTTTTTCGAATATTTTGTCATACTTTTCCATTTTCAAGAAAATTGTTCAATATATTTCTTTAAGTAGAAATTATTATTATAATAATGTAATGATTTTAAACATGTTTTACAGAGACATTGTGTTCAAAATATAGGAACTAATTTACGACACGAAGGTGCAGAATTTTCTCTCAAATCTTTTGTAAAGTTGGGAACCGAATATAATCAAATGCCAAGTACAAAATGTTTTTTTAAATTTTTAAAAATTTAAAATGAATTTCAATTTGTACTTTAATAATTATAAAACACATTTATGAGCGAAGATAGTGAAGGATTCTTAATTTCAAAATTAAGGAAACCGGAATACTTACTTTTGCTGACATTTGCTTCTAGCTTTACGTATATAAAATTTTACTCACAAAAATTTAGTGATAGGCATAAACATTATATCATATTTCATGAATTGCAACACTTAGTATGCATCGCAACACTTAGCAAAAGAGTAATTCCCCCCTCCCCCATAGAACAAGCAGTGACGGCTTTGCAGTTGTTATATATTGAAAAAACTCTCATTATATCTTTAATTCAGCAGCAATTTAAAAATTTGTTCGAACTTTAGTTTACATTTTAAATAGGCAAAGATGAAAATTGTGCATTAAATTATATTGCTATTTTTTATATACGATAAGCATTCTGTACGTTACAATCTTTTAATTTCAAAACATTCCAATCCATGAACTTAGCAGTCTGTTATAAAAATATAAAAAGCTTAAAAATTTTAGAATTTTGAAATATAAGGTAATAGGAATCTGACATCATTTAATGATGCTTAAAATTAGTATGGATAGTATTGATTAAAATTATCTGAGTATTTTGAATTTTTCCCTAGATTTATTCGATGAGGGAAAAAAGAAAATTCAATTCCCCTTTTATTTTTCCATTGAAAGAAAGAAGGGGAATTCATTATCTTAAAGAAGAGTGATTAAAAATTTAATTTCTTGCGACACATTTCATGAGGCATCTAATTAGCGTTTCATTAAAGTTAAAGTAAATTTTCAGGTATACGATATTGCTTTCAAAGTCCGAACATGTCGCAGTTCTAACTGCTACTTATTTGTCTTTTATTGCTTAATAAAAAATAGGATGGAAAATAAAATTTAAATTGAATGATAATAATAGTAAGGAAAATCTATTCTGTTACAGATAAAATAAGACAAAAATTGCTTAAAATATTTAAAAAATTTGTTGTATTTGAAATACGGTCTAATTTTTTTAAATTAAAAATGTTGATTTATTTATAATAGAAATTTTATTAAAAGCTGTTTTAATGTCTTTCTAATTTTACTGTACAATAACAATTAAAACTAATATTATTTATTTAAATACATAATAATTAACAAGATAAAATTAGAGTTTTATAAAAATTATTCATATAGCAATAATATTCGGCACATTATGTTCTTTAATTCAAAGTTTTCTAAAATTACTTTTTGAGTAAGACATTAGATTTGAACATTGTCTTTAAAAGTAGTTATTATTTTAAAAATATCAATCCATTTTGTTGAGAGATCTGAGTTTTGGAATATATAAGTAATTTATTTTATGATTATCAACTCTTTTATGAATTTATTTTCTAAATTGATGCATTCTATGGATAGAAAGATAACAAAGAATAATTATTTCAATTTCTTTCCTCTAATGAGAGTACATTTCAAATTGTATATCAGTATTGTAACAAAAGAGTGAAAACGATATTAAAGTCGAGAAAACTCACATTTAATTATAAAACGGTTTAATAAAATATATTTTAAATTGTTTATCTTAAAATTTTAGAAAAAAAGGCCAGAAATGTTAAGGAATGAAAATAAAATAAAAGTCTAAATTTGTTTAAAAACGCGATGATATATGTTTTAATAACTAAACAGTTTTTACTTGACCAAAGTTATTCATTTTCCACATTTGCTTTAAGTTGATAAATAAACATCTGAAAATAACAAGAAAGCTATTGGTTTAAATATGTTTTTCAAATATTCAAAAACAATAAATAGAACTCATTTTCTTTTTTTTAAATGAATTTCAGCATGCGAATGGAAATTTAAGCCGTGATTTGAACGTGAATAAAAATAAAATTAGCTTGTTTCAAATGCCTTAAAAACACAATATAATTTTTAAAAAAAATATTCACTTTGAGCTGTTAAAATTTATTATGAAATTTTCATAATTATTTGTATTTATGAAATTTAAGATGAACATCACATCTAAAACATAAAAAATTGAAGCAGTACATTCTTATGATACCTATATGTTTACATCGATGAAATCAGAAAAAATTGAAATAAAAGATGAAAGTCAGAAATCGTCTGGTATTCATTAAATATGTTCTATATTTTAAGAGCATGAAAATACTTTGTACTAGTTTTCAAAAAAAGAAGTAGAACTTCCCTTCTCCAATTCTTTTTGATATCCATACTTACAAGTTCTAAGAATTAGTCTCTCTTGAAGGACCATATGAAGTAGTATTAATAAGCTACATTTCTCTCCATTTTGCAATATGATTCAGACCAGACAAAATGGCGACGCAAGAGTTTTAATGAGAGCCAATTTATTCAAGAGTCTATTGTTTCGCTTCCTCTCAGAAGAATTTTTTGGAAAAAAAGGAATGACATCCAATACTCGTTTTTAATGTCATATTTTAAAGAATGACGGGAAGGAATTTTTTTTTCATTCGCCTTTATCTACCTACTGAATGCGAAGACCCCAATCTCTTCAAATGAATTGCTCTTCATTTTTCAATAATATATTTAAAGCTCTTTACCCTGTAAAATGAACTATTATTTGTTCCTCAATATTTATTTGAGTTCTCATTTACAGCTGAACGAGAATCGATTTCCAATGAAGAATGCATTTATTATTTTACCTTTTAAAGTCCTTAGTCTTTGATCGAGACTTAAATGAAATATTTTAAAGAATTTTTCTTTTGGCATGAATAATTCTTCGAAGATCTATCATTCTATTAATGAAATAATTCCTAAAAAACAAATAATTTTTATGTATTGGATTAGGAAAAATAAAATTCATTTTATTTAATGTATTTAATTTATAAAATTAATTTGATGTAACTGGTTATCGATAGTTAAATATTATAAACATAGTTCTTTAATATTTAACATAAACATAATAACATAACTCTTAAAATATCCGACTATGTTCGGGGGAGATCTTTAAAAAAATTAATTAATAATATGAGGATAAAATGATATGAGAATAAATGATTTATAAATATGAGAATAAAATGATGAATCAAAATGAAATTATTTAAATATATATGTAACTTTTGAAAAAAAAATATTTTGATGTAAATTTTAGCATTTATGTAGAAAAACTAGGATTGTTCTAGAGAAAAAAGGTTTTACAATTTTTCATTTTTCTTTGTGACATTAAATGTGTAACATATCTTAGATAGCAACTAAGTATTATCTAAGAATAATATTCAAAAATAAAATTTTTGTGTGTAATTTATGAAATAATCTATGAAATTTTGGATTTTTTCAACAATATTTACATTAAACAATCATAAATCCACTTCTAGAGCTTTCAAAACCAAGTCTATTTTTCATTACATTCTGCATAACATAAAGAGCACGAATTATAAATTTCATTAAAATATCTTGATTATTTTTTGAGATGTGACAATACTCGTACAGTAGAATTATGAAAAAAAAAAAAAAACAAAAAAACCCGCGTTCTTTAGAAAATAAAGTTTTTGAATGCTTATGCATAATCATTACTTACATGTCAATAGTTTGCTACAAATCGGCTTCTAATTTACATAGAGACAAAATAAAAGTATCACTGGGAATAAAAACGTACATATTTTTTGAAATTGCAAAAAATTAAATAAATGAAAATGCGAATTTTATCCAAATTCATGTTTTAAACCTAGTTTGATACTTGAACATAAATCTTTAATTTTATCAAATCAAATCAGCTACGGTCAAATCAGACAGGAAGATAGCTACTCGGTAATTGCATTATTTACATGTAATTTTTTTATTTTACTTTCTCTTGAAAAGATAATTATTTAAATTTTAAGAATATTTATAAATTATTTTTTCATAACATTTCTTATAATAATGAATTTTCTAGTAAGAAATAGCTTCTCAAAATTTTCTTCTTAAAATTAATATAAAAAAGTTACAAATTTAGAAATTCTTTAGTAGTGTTGTATGAAACAATATTTATGGTCCCAGTTTTCTTAAAAATTATATAATTGTTTTGCCATTATCAACATTTTCAATTTAATTTTTTTTAATTTTTTCTTAAAAATTATATAGTTGTTTTGCCATTACCAACATTTTAAGTTTAAATTTTTTAAAAATGTTTTCTTAAAAATTATATAATTGTTTTGCCGTTACCAACATTTTTAATTTAATTTTTTTAAATGTTTTCTTAAAAATTATATAGTTGTTTTGCAATTAACAACATTTCAATTTAATTTTTTTAAATGTTTTCTTAAAAATTATATAGTTGTTTTGCAATTACAAACATTTTAATTTAGTTTTTTAAAAATGTTTCCTTAAAAACTATATAGTTGTTTTGGAATTATCAAAATTTTCAATTTAATTTAAAAAATGTTTTCTTATAAACTATATAGTTGTTTTGCAATTACCAACATTTCAATTTAATTTTTTAAAAAGTTTTTTAAAAACTATATAATTGTTTCGAATTCACTAATATTTTCAGTTTAATTAAAAAAATAATTTCTTAAAAAATATATAGTGGTTTTACAATTACCAACATTTTCAGTTTTATTTTTGAAAAAAATGTTTTCTCAAAAACTATATAGTTATTTTGCAATTACCAACTTTTCCAATTTAATTTTTTAACAATGTTTTCTTAAAAACTTTTTTTTACAATTAGCAACATTTTCAATTCAATTTTAAAAAAATATTTTCTTAAAAACTATATAGTTGCAACATATTTGCAGTATATTGCAGTAAAACTATACATTTTCAGTTTAATTTAAAAAAAAATATTCTTTCAATTTTCCTTTAGTGAAAATTAATTTTGTTTGAAATCTTTATTTGCTAACAACAATAATAGGAATAATTTAGAAGGAAGATATAATATAAGCTTCAATCACTATATTTAAAATTTAAATGGTTATGTGTATGTATAATTGTGAACCTAGTAGAGGATATAGGTCGATACTTTTCAGCATAAAAAGGATATTATAATTTATAATAAATTAAAAATAGTCTTCGAAATATTGATGCCAGAAATATCCCAATAACTTCGTTTTTCTTTGATACTGAGCTTACAACATTTCAAGGCCAATCAGACTCTGAATGAGATTTTTTTTTGCATCGCAATACGTTGCCACGCGACATTCACTAAGGTCCAATTTGTAGACGACATCAAAAAAAAAATATGTTCCGACGGGAGCACTTAAGAGATTTTCGAGTTCTAAGATGGATTTTTTCTTTTTCTTACCATTCAATATGCTCTCGACCAAACTCCCAAAGCTTTAGGGATTTTTATTTTTATTTCTGGTTCTGGGGTTTTTTCCTCTCGTCTTCTTCTAGATGTCATAGTTCTTGTTAGGCTTCATCCAAAGAATATCGCTAGAAAAAAAAAGCTTCGAACTTAGCGTATAATAGTTTTTTTTTAGGGAAGGGGAGGATGAGGATTTTAGGTTTTTGTCTTTGGTTAATTTAGCTTGCGCTTTTATTTAAGTCTAAAATAGTAAGAAAACTTTTATGACTTTTCCATTAACTCCTAGCTTTATATAGAAGTTTAAAATTATACTTAAATTAGCAAATGGTGGAAATTGAAAGGAAAAATGCGTTGAGGATTGAAATTATTTCAAACCTTTTAAAGTTTTTTTCCTTCGAAATTAGAAAATGTTCCACATAAGTATTTTCTTTATAAATTTGTGTTTTATTAAATATAAATTGACAGGAAATTAATTTATGATTTTTTAAAACTGAATGTATAAGCAACTTTTGAATTCGTCGAAGATTTTAAACTTTCTTTATAATTTTGTAATTTTTTTGCTTAAACTAATGTTTTTGATATGAAGTTTCTAAGGTTATTACCTTAGAAATTTCATATCAGTTTCTGGTGTAAATTTTTTTTGTGGTGAAATTCAATTTGTGGTGTAAAAGATTTTAGTTTTTGAAGAAAAATAATTTAATTAACAAAATAAAAATCATGGATCGCTAATTACTTAAAATTTTTAATAGAAATCTGCGATTGCATCAAAACTGGACAAAAAAAAGGATTCTTAAACTATTTTGGTTTTCATATATGCTGCTTTTATATTTATTATATTTTATATTTACTTATTATATTTATATATTCTGCTTTTTATCATGTAACTTATAGTTGATATTGTGATTAATGTTGCATAATTAAACAAGTAAATGAAAAATTTAATTAAAAAGTCTGTTTAAAAACGCATTTTTAATAGTATGCTAAATAGGTAATTTTGAAAAAAACTTTCTTCATTTTCATTTTGGAATATTTTAAACTCAGTATCAAATGAAACCACTAGTACGGAATCAATTATTAATTCAATTAATGATTAAGTTTTGAAAATATTGAAGTAGTATATTGTCATCGAAAATACGCATTTGAACAAAATCTTAATCCTCTAGGACATAGGAAGTCAGTGAAATTGCATATTTTCAAGCCTGAAATATGACAAGTACATAAAAGCGTTAAAAATAGGAACATGGGTTTCAAAAATGATT
Source organism: Argiope aurantia (assembly GCA_026543865.1). NCBI lineage: Eukaryota > Metazoa > Arthropoda > Arachnida > Araneae > Araneidae > Argiope > Argiope aurantia. Next base: position 1,260,412 of record JAPMOR010089332.1, on the reverse strand, counting down.
TTTTAACTCTTCTATTCTACTTGATTATTATATATCAGGTTTTAATCATATTTCTAAACTCGAGCGTCTAATGTTATGTGTTAGTGATATGAAAGAGAATCATTTAGGGGACAAGCTGTGAGAATAGATTGATTTATTAGAAAGAGATTACAGTTATTGTTTTAAAACCAGCATGCGAAAATTATTAAAAAATCACCAGTTATATCTAAAACACTCATTTTAATTCAGAAAGATAATTTTATGTGTATATTAAGAAGGAAAATTATTTCTTTTTTGAAACAATGTGACATTTGAATGTGTTTAAAAGCGAAATATGAATGCACGTGAGTAAAGTTAATAAAAGAAGCTTTGTCATAAGGAATAATGAAACCAATAAAGTGTTCCGGTCATATTTTTCAGAATTAATTATTTACATCACGTCCTTCTCTAAAACTTTTTACTTAAAGCATGCGATTAGAATAATTATTCTGATAAAATCAGAATTTGATATGCATTTAGGTTTCATTTATTTTGTCTTTAATTTAGTTTAAATTGGTTTTACACCTAAACTATTTCATGAAATAAATTAATCAAAAATCAAATAAATATATTTTAAAATATTTTATGGGTATTTGTTTAAGTTAACAAGAATTCTTTTTATTTTGAAAATTTATCGTCTGATTGCTCAAATCTTTGTTCATTTCACATTAATATATATATATATTATTATTATTATTAATACATCATCGATAACACACAAAAACTATTATCTGCTTTAAAATATTTACTTATATTAATATATTATGAATATTTGAAAATATTTTTTCTGATAGTAATAATTTATGATAATAAAATCTAGAGACCTGTTTAATCAGAAGACCAACTTTTTACTCAAATTTTTCATATACTTAACAATACAATGCGTTTTGTGCATAGTGTATAGTAAAATGAAAATATATATGTATTTTGTATATTTTCCCTTTGACTAGTTGGTAAAAATATTTGATATAGGTCTACAGTTTTGATATCTCTAAGCCATACATCAATTTTCAATAATGTAAATAGTTGTGCTTTTGAATTATTATATTCATATGCACACGGACAGACATATAAGCAGACAATCTTCTCTTTTGACAAATTTAGCCTGCATTTAGATAACGTATACAATTTTTATATAATTATTCTATACATTTAGACTACTGTATTTTGGAATGATTGCATTTGCATACGCATCAGAGATCAACAAATAGTGAATTCTTTGACAAATTGGATCCAAAATTCGATATACATCTGAAATTCTAGTAATCGAACTCTTCCAAATTTCTTCCTAACTTGTTTCCTTTAGGAATTATTGTGCCAGCATATATAACTTTCGGTAAACTTATTTCATTGAAAACTTAATAGAAATCTAGAATTACACTGTAATAGACCACATACATCCTCTATTTTCATCTTCTACTTCATTTTGTTTATGAGCGATTTGCAGGCATATGTTAGAATTATTTGTTCAGAGATAACTGAATTAATACACGATATTTCACCAAAAATTTTGAAAGGGAATTTTGAATTTTCTTTAGTTTTAATAATTAAATTTCTTATATTTTATATTTGTAACACTTGATTACGAAGTGGTCAGTTGTGTAATGTGTTGTGTTAATGTTACTGCAATACAAAATTTTATTTTTCACTTCGCTTCTATAATAAAGAATGGAAGAATGAATTCTATGAAATATGTCTGGTTTCAGTAAGTAATTTGTTAGAAAATGCAAATAAAGATAATTCTTGTTTTATGTATAGAAGTATTAGTAAAAATAATTCTTGTTTTGGGTATGTAAATTTTAGGATAGAAATTAGCAGAAAATTCTAAAAATGTCCTTTATTGAACAAAATATAATTTTTAAATATGAAGTATAGATATTGTAATATTTCAGATATGCATTAATTATAGGTTTACCATAGTTAATGATAAAAAAATTATGAATATTCAATATAACGTTTATATTTTTAACATTAATTTAATTTACTAAAAAAACCCAGTTATTTTCTGCAATTTATAGGATTTTTCCCAAATTATGCTTGTTTTGGCCTCAAAAGAAAACAATAAATTGAGTTATTTAATAAAAAATGCTAACAACTTCAGTGAATTGAATGACAATTTTAAATTAATGAAAAAATGAAAAAATAATGTTATAAAAATAAAATAATGTTTTTTTCCAGAATTGTCGTTTTTATCTTTCTTTAAACTCATGGGAATTTAAATTACTCGTAATTTACAACTACAGAGTGTTAAATCATAACCTTATAATTCTTAATTTTGATAATTATTTTAAGAATTACAATAATTTTGTTTAAAATTACAATAATGGGTAATAAGTGACTTTTCAAATTATTTGTAGAGAATAAGTAAGGAAAACAACAGTTTATGTTATCTAATAATTTTGCTTTTTACATTTGAGATAAAAAAAACATTTCTGTAAAATTCTTAATCTCACCGTTCCATTTTAAGAATTCTCTGTGTTCAATACATTCCAGAAATAAAACTTTAATTCATTTTTTTACTTGTGTGCACTGTCATAATCGTTTGACGTGCGAATTTATTCAGCCTTTTCTCTTATAATAGAGTTCGCAAGATAAGGTTTGAAATTCTTGCTCTCATATTGCGTGTATATTTGCAGAACACATAATTCTTTCAACCATTATCGGAGCACTTTCGCGCATAACTTTCTTTTTTTATGTCTGTGAAGAGGAAAAAAACTCCAGCGAATCTTTCTTGTAAATGGACGAATAAATTTTTTTAGAATTTATTTTCTTGGAATTTCTGTTGCAGTTTTAGAAGCAGAAGAATCACCATTCTTTAAAATTCTTCCGTTGAAGCTTGCCATCCTCCCCCCTTCGTCCACCGCCTTCTAGTTGTCATTCATTCTGGCACGAGAAGTGAGAGGAACGAAGAAAAATAGAATTTGCTAATCCAATAAATATTTCTTGTCGTTCATTCTGCCATTTTTTTGGCCATGTTTTTTTATCTGCTTTTATTTGTGGTTGCGTTTTTTTCAAACTAATGATTTTATTCCGATAAGAAAATAAAAAAGCTATGTTAATAAATAAAATCAAAGTGATGTAGTGATTATAAAAATTAAGTTTTTTTAAAAAAGCACTCTACATCGAGAGCTAGAAACATTTAATGTCTAGTATTTTTAAACTATAGTTGTTGGAAGATCAGCTGAAAAAAATAAAGAAGGAGCTACTGTACTTTTATGAAACAAAAAATAAGGCTAATGATAAGGAATAAATGCAGAATCAGCAAAAATTGAAAGAAAGAAGAATACACATCCAAGAAATTTTCAAAAGATCTTTCATGTTTAGTTAAAGATTAAAAACACATTAAAGACAAAAACATGCCTAAAGCTGCGGGCGTCCTGGCATAGGGGTAGCGCGTCTTCCCCTTGATCTGGCCGTACCGGGTTCCAGTCCCGGTTCGGGCATGATTGCTCTTCTTCTGTGCTCTAGCTGTGAGGCGTGTGAATGTGCCCCCCTTCCCCAAAAAAATATGAACCCATGTAAAAAAAAATCCCCCTTATCTGGCCCTTGTGCAAGCGAATGTGACGCATGAAGTAGCTAAGTCGTGCTCTTGGATCCAGCTCGCACTACTGAAAAAACAAGAGACGCTTCCTCGGCTTAAATTTCAGACAGATCTTTCAGCGGGCTTGAAATATGCCATAAGTAACAACAACAATATTTGTGAAAACGTTTTGTGCAGAAACATATTATTTCATTCAAAGTAATGAGACAATTAACGGAATTATATCAATTTGTTATATAAATATTAATGCTGTAGAGTATTAAAAATAAATTTAATAACTTTTTGGATGTGCAGGTAATTTCCAAAATTATGAAAAACATTTTACTCGGTTCTTGGTATATAGTATACTTATCATAATGTAAAAAGTTGAAGAATTGCAAAAATTAAAACTGTCATATTATTTTATTGAAATTTTAGCACTTTTTGAATCATTAGATAATGGCTAGAAAGAATCTCAAGATATATATTTAAAAATAGAGATTTTGGTAAAGAATCGAAAAAAGTTATATCTTTTTTCAAGCTCATAGCTTTTACAAATGGCAGAGAATGTAATCTTCTTTTCTCTCGTCAGTTAAAGTTATAAAAAAATGTAAAAAATGGTCGCCTTTATAAGAAAATTGATACATTACGTATCAATAATATTGTTTCCTTTAATAGGGATTCGTTATAGCGGAATCTATTGAATTTCGCAGTTCTTCATTAAATATTTTTCTGTGAATTATGGAGCTGTCCTTTTACTTAAAAGCATAATTAAAAGGTGATGTCATTAGAATAAAATTTATAGGTGACCTGAACAAAATTCTGTAGTTGTAGATTAAATTCAAACATGCAGATTCGATCTCAAAATTTTCATATTAATGTTCCTGGTTGTCTGAATTGCAGATTAATATTTGTTGGAATGCCAGAATAAACATGCAGGATAAATAGGTAGCATAATTAGAATAAAATTCATTTGTGATCTGAACAAAATTCTGTAGATGCAGATTAATATTCCCGAATTTGCAGATTAATGTTTGCGGGCATGCAAGAATAAACTTGGAGGATAAGTGGCTAGCTTAAATCAGTTAAAGAGAGTAAATTTGTGACAGTATTGAGACTAATAACATTTCGAATTCATGTAAAGTGATTTTTGGAGCAGGTAGAATATTTAATAATTCAATCTGAAATAAATTAATTATTAATTGCTGAGCTCAGAGAAAAAAGGACTGTAAATTCATTGAACAATTTTCATTTCATCTTTTGATATGAATAAATTAAAAATCAGAATTCAAGTAATTGATTAATATAATATAAAATACTAATATAATACTAATATTAATATAAAATAAATTAATATAATATGAAAATTAATATAAAATACCATTAAGTATTTCTCTTTTTCAATCTTTATATATAAATATATATTTGCTGAGCATTTCATTAGAAAAATGTGAATTCAACATTAAATTGTCTTTTCCTTTGCTAGGTAAACCTTTGCTGTCATGTCAATATCCATCAAGACTGAATTAGTTAACAAATATAACTTCGCATGTTATCTAAATACTTAAAAATCGCAGCTAATATTGATTAATGGACTAAATATTTGAAATCCCTGACAAGTTACTATGATTCTGTTTCATATAATCATTGTCTACCAACTATACTTTAACGGAATCCAATAGTATGACATTGCAGTCACATGATATATACAATTAGGCATACCACCGCCATCTCTCTGGTCACCCCATTTAACATCTAACTCCGCATTATCTATCAGAACCTTAACTATATCATGGTTCAAATAGCAGCGGCTTTCACTCCAGGGTTACTAGTGACACTACAGGATTACTACAGGCACTCAATATCCTCTTGTGGAAAAATTCAATTTTCATTCATTTTTTAGATGCTTAATCTTGTTTACGGCATTTTCTTTCTCTATCATCATAATATATTACTAGTGAAATTTCAGTCTTGTTGATTGATGTAAGCGCCTACAGGATTATTTTGAACGCCAATCAAACTATGGGAAACTTGCAGTAAAAATCCTTCGTTGCAGACAAATGCAAAATGGTGCAATCGAAAATAAAAAGGCATTTACATGTTTATACAATATGATCTCCAAGTTGTATGTTAGTAATTTAGTAGTTGCCACTTAATGTGATAACATTGCGACTAAAGAATTTAGACAGCTATAAATAAATTGGGTAAATCGAAATTCATTTTTATTACATCTAGAGAATAGAAGCGGAGGAGATACAAGGCTTCGACAATTTATTTCATGAACAACAGTTTAAGAATTCCTTAATTGTTGATTATCGACAATTATTCCTTAACGATTCATTTTTATCTTATCCATGGTTGTATTGTTTTTAAAAAGTTATTGAGCAAAGCGCAAGACACGTTTCAAAATATCAATTGCTTGACTTATTTCGGCATTCTTTGGTAGGTTTTCTTCAATACTTTCATACCTGTCCAAATTATCAGTGCTTATAACCTGGTTTTGCTGATAAAAAAAACCCTCACGATTTTTTAAAATTTTACAAGAAAAGAGGATATGAAATTTTCAACTTTGTCGCTGTGTTACGTCGACTCATTTAAAGTAAACTTTGAGATTCGTACAAAATTTCATTTTTAGCACTCAAATCAGTTCTATTTTTTAAATAAATTTTGCAACATAATTAAAATATTTATAATATTAAATTATTTACAATATATTATAATTAAATTATTTGCAATATAAATGATAATTCAACAATTTTCGAAACATATCCTTGTTTTTTAATTGAACAAGAAATTCCATTAATGTCTATCGTTAACACCGGTTGAAAGTAAATGATTGGTTCATTATTTATTATGAATCTGATAACATTAAATGAAATAGTGATCGCACTAAACGAATATTTTTACTTGAAATTGAATATGTAAGCGTATTTCGATTGTATAAAGCCAATTATCGTATTAACTATGATCTACGACTCTAAAAAGAAAAATGATAACAAATGCAAAAGTTGCCAAAAACAGAATAGAAATAAATATTAAAAATTACAATATATTCTGAGCAATAAATGCTAAATGTGTTTGCAAATATCATAAATAAAACGAGAGAACATGCGAATCTTCTTACTTCTATTGTAACTCAATCTCAGTGATTATAATACCGTTTTCGTCCTCTTGACATTGCCAAGTCGTCACAACTACATAGCGACAGTTGTTCGAGTGATAATTCGAGAGCACGTTTTTTATTCTATTGCTAACTGCCCGTTACTTTCCAGGGCATGCTCTCTATAATTTAACTGCTTATTGTCTGTCTAAATTTAACATCTAATTGTACATTTGCAAGAATTGGCATCATGTGCTTTATTATTCTGTTATCTGCCCATTGTTTATCATGACATACCATCTAATTTTGCATTGTTTCTCTGGGCTTACAAGGGGAGGGAATGAGATGGAAAGCTGAGTTCGAGATGAAATTTAATATAATGGTAATATACCTTTAAAATGTTCATTCACGAAAGTTAAAAAATTTCGGCAATAGCCAGCCAGTTTCGAGATAATGACCCTCAAACTTTCAATATAGTTTATATATACTAATGTATTACCGCTGCAGAACGACCTAAAAACACATTCGTATTCGCGAAACCAAAGTTCGGTCCTGGTCTAAAGATTTTTTAAATTTATTTTTTTATTTATTTTCCTATAAAATATTTAAAATTAATTTATTCAATTCGCAAATAATTTTAATTAATATGTTTTCATTTTTTTATGCAAAAATAAATATTTATTGTCCTAATTCTTGACTCCTAATTTAATATCTAGAAGAAAAATAATTATAAATTTACATGCATTTTTTAAAAAGTACTCAAAGTTAAGTAAATTCAAAAGTATTAAAAATATTTAAAATACCATCTAATTTACCAATGGTAATTTAGATGGTTTTAATTGTATGTTAATTTTTGTATCTAAAAATAAATAATCTTAATACGTGAGTTATAATTTAATTTTTGAAAGAAAAATAATGATGTACACTTATACGGTTCTTCAATTTTAATAATAATTTAATTTTAAGTGTTAAAATAATTATAAAAATTACAATAATTTTAACGATAAAAATCTAATTTGCTATTATCACCTTAAAATCATAAAATGTTTTAAATTTTTGGATTTTAAATAATGACAAATTATTTGTTATAACTCAACGAAGCTGTATTTATATCGGAAATTAAAGATATTAGCTGAAATTAGTAAAATCTATATTATTAAAATTTCTGAGATATATATTAATAAAATATATATCACAATATCAATAATCAAAAAGAAAAAAAAATAGAAAGCAGGCATTAAGTTATGGAATGTATAGGTAGATGGTCCAAAATGTTTAATAACCTGGTACTATATACTTCATACCCGAGTTTCTGACGAAACACAAATATTTTTTGAAAGTAAAAGAAAATTGTTTTCCAATTCCCTTTGAATAGTTATTTATGAATTGCGCAGGATGTCAAAATATATCTATCTTGTTTCCAATGTATTTACTATAATTATCATTCTCGCTTTTGTATGTAATATAAAATTAATGAAATAGCTTTATGATATTAGTAATTATATTTAATATTCAACATCCTTTAAATTACATTAGTAATTAGTTTACACGCTTAAAAATAAAATTATAATTCAAGTATTAGCTGAACGAAAATTTATTTTTGCATTATACAGAGTTACAAATTATTTTAACCATCTTTCAATTATTCATTTAAATTTGAATATTTGTAATTCTGAATATTTTTTGAAACAACACATGTAAATTTATAATAATTTTTTTCTTCTGAAAAAATTAGGAGAATAAATATTTATTTTTGCATAGAAAATGAAAAAAAAACATATTAATTAAAATTAATTGAAAATTGGTAAATTAATTTGAAATACTTTTAGAAGAAAACATATGAAACCCCCCCCCCCCTCCGCACTGAAATCGGGTCTTATGAATGCGAAACCAACTCCTTACTGACTCTGCATTTTGGGCGCTCGGCCTTATTTGTATTGTTACGAAATTTTCTTTACCGGGGTTCGTTTGGATAGTGGAAGTGATATGGTGTGTAGAACGCTCAATAATCAGGCGGCAATGGAAAAAGAAACAACGACGTTTATTTACACGAAGACACACACAGGACAGCACAAAAGCGACAACTATATACAGCACAGAAGACGATTATCTTCACCCGAGACGTGTAGCATACACAGCAGCACACAACCAGAATCTACTGCAGACAGTAGCGCACAGCTCAGTTCAGCACGATCTTGACTCAGTCGCTTCCGAATACTCCGTCTTCTACTTCTCTGGCTCTCACTCGGATTACTGACTTCGCTCCGTCGATTCCGCTTACTCTTCTTCGACCACTCCGTCCACTCCGACTACTGGCTTTTCCGCTCCGTCTTCGGACTACTCCGTCGTCTCCCTTGGCAGAGGCGACCGCTTCCTTTTATAGGTCTCAGGAGGCGGGGCTAGAAGCCTCTCAACCAATCAGGAACGTTCGAGGCGTATCTCGGTTTCTACTGGACGGATCGGGAAAATTCTCGAAGTTTCGGGTATTATCTATTTTGGCGCCAAAGTCGCCAAATTCGTCGCCAAATGGTCGCCAAGTTTGTCTCCAAGCTCTGGGACCTCCGACGCGCCACACGGATTTCGTCCATTCAGATGACTGTAAAACTTTCTTTCTGTTGATGGAACAAACTATGCTGGGAAGCCTATTTGTAGGTTTGTAACAGTATATAAGACATATTGAAAATTTGAAGGCCATTTTCTCGAATTGGCTGACTATTGCTTTTCAATATTTTAAAGAATGAACATCCTAAAAGCATATTACCATTATACTAAATCTCATTCCGATCTCAATTTTCCAACCAATGTCCTCTCCGCGTTCTCAGTCTAGCAGCATAATGGCAGCTTTTACATCATGTTATTTAGCTTCCTCTATAGTGAATATAGATAGACAAAAATAAAGATGCGAAACATAAAACTTCCAAGTAAATTCATGCCAACATGAATTAATCCAATCACTTTCTGTTTATCTAAAAAGTCGAAATTTTTTTTTAAAAAGTGCATACAGTTTTGGCCATCATTGCAAAGCAGTGAAATTTTCTACTACTACTCTCTAATTTTGGTGTTTAAAAAAAAGCGTACGACCGGAGTTTAACCCCCTGCTTGGCGCAATTTTCAAAAATCGTCAACTCGCCAACAACGGTCTTGCGCCGTGTCTTGCGAAATGTTCAAAAGCGAGGAAGCAGATGTCCAATCATAGCGCATAATGAAGACGAAAGATAATAGCTTTGCCAATCTAGAGAAAACGGAGGTTGCCAGTTTTGGCGCGTTAATGCATCTTGGCGAAGAAGTGGGTTAAACTCCGGTTCAACCAAAAAACGTTTCGGTATTAAAAAAAAAATGTGCTTCGTTTTTCCTGCCAAATAAAGGCGAGGGACGCTGCATTAATATTTTCGTAATGATATTACCAGACACCAATTTTCCTATGCGTGGGCGAAGATAATTTTATATGATTAGAAATTATCTTTTTTATAGGCAGAAAATGAGTTTGTGCCATTTTTGTACTTTTAGAGTGATTGGATTATCAGGATATTACGAATTGCACCTGAAAACTCATTATGACAGCGAGCGTTAATTAATAAAAACTTTAATGAAATTACAGCTACTTCACGTTTAATTAAAGTAAAAGTATTTAAATGCTGCAACTAAATGATATTTTTCACTTGTTTGTCTTTGTATTTGTTGTTGAAATTTATTAATTCTCTATTCGAAAATATATTTGACATGCATTTTTTATTTTAATTTGAGGTATTTTTTATCCTGTACTTCTTTTGGATTTTGCTGGCTCTTATAATGTAGTTTAATTGCAAAATTGATTGTTCCACAAATTATTTATTTAATAATTTATTTATTAAGTTCAATAGTGAAATAAAATGCGTTCAAATCATATATTTAGACATATGATATTGAATGTAGATTCTGTTATCAATGACCACTTTTAATTTATTAGTGTTATTAAGATAATAATAATGTTAATTTTTCCCCCTTTTCATAACGAGTTTTTATTCATTTACATGTTGCTCTCATAAACAGTGTATGAATTTTATAATTTTTTAATAATTGTGTTTATATATATATGTATGGATATTTATCAGTGGTCAAAACAATCAGTGGACAAAAACAATAGTGTTAGATTAATTTTAGGTACAAATTAACGCGTTTTGAAACGCAGTCGAATGTTTGATTTATAATTACAAAGTTTTACTTTCAGTTCATATTCTTGTTATTATAAAAGCCTATCATAGCATCTCTTTATCATAACTATCTATACTTATTAAAGTAGAAATATAACAAACTGCTAATAATTTTTATTTTTTCGTCCGAGTAAACTATATGAATGGTCAGCGAAATTAATAACATGCGTAATGTGATTAGCACCAATATGGTACAGCGCATGCGCAGATCCCCTTCGAAAGAAGTACATACTGCCATCGTCGATGAACCCATTAACCAAGAAACACTACCGTTATTATATTGAGAGGTGAGTCAGTAAGTTAGTATACGTTAAAATGAGCTGTTTCTCATCATAATATTTGTGATCCTTAAAAGGGATAATGTAACATTTCCCTCGACTTTAACTTTAAATGAATTGCTAACGCCATCTGGTGTGGTGTTGACATTAAGAAAAGATTCCCTCCTCTAGTAGTTATGTGAGTGTGCGCGTGTTTTGTGTGAAAAGGTCTTTTATGTATTTCTTACAAGTATTCCTGTGAAGTGATTTATACGTGTGCTGTGAACCCAAAAATAAAAGGGTTTTAATTAACCTAGGCGAGAATATCTTCATTCAAATGCTAAAAATACATTTCACTCATGCATGCGGTGTTACAATAATATATTGATAATATAAACTAACTTTTATCACAAAATAAAACGTAATTAATATTATTATAATGGATCACCACCAAAGAAGATTTTCAAGTATTAAGTAAATAAAATAAATTATTCATTTTGAATCCGGGTGCTTTAAATGATGTCTTGTGGGCAGATGTTTAGTTTGAAATCCCAACTCGGGGTAAAATTTGCTTTTTTTTTTTTTTTCTTAACTATGTCTAATGTCTTCCGCTTCTATGTTCATTCTTCCTTTGTTTCTACCGAATCGTCTGCTTAATATTTGGTTTTTCTTTTATGAAGACAGATTAAATATTTGAGTATCCATGAAAAGATTTATCTTCTTTTTATTCACTCACATTAGATACTTTTAAATAAATTGTTGGGAATTTCCTCTTGAAGATAAAAGGATGATTTTCTTTGTTATTTCATTTATGATGTGTTTGCTAAATATTTTATAATATTCCCTAAACCCTTTTCTTTTCCTTAGATTACAAAATAAATAAAAACGATTTTTTTCACTTACAGTGTTTTTTTTATTGCGAATAATTATGATGTAATGGATACTGCATTTATGAGACGGCAAAGGATAAATGTCAAAATAATAATTTGGAAAATGTTTTAGTTTTTGAGTACCGCACCGAGACTTCATAACCAAAGTATTACAAAATTCAATTTTTCGGTTTACTTTAAAAAGAATTCTCAAGAGTTGTTTCAACATAAAGTTACTTTTAACATTTTAAGTTATGATTTAATGGAATTTCTGAAAAATAAATCGTATTTGTTCATTTCGTAACATTTAAATGTTTTAATCGAATTTTTATCTTTATTTTATAACAAATTTCATACATTGAAGCATTTTGGGAATTTAATAAATTTAAAATTATAATCAAACTATTCTTTATAGCTCTTATAATTAATATTGAATTTAGAATTTAGTTTTTTCAAGGTCATTTTTATTTGCTAGAAATAATTTTTTAAAGAGTCAATCATTAGTAAAAATGGCCTTTTTTAAGGTACAAGGGTTACAAAAACATAGAATATTGGAGTATTGGCCAGTGTGTCATTATTTTGCAACATAATTAATAACCAGCATTAATTACATTTCAAAATAATCTATTAAAAATAATAAGTGAATAATAAATTAATAACAAATTAAAATAATAAATAAATAATAAGCTAAAAATAATATATACATAAAAAATTTAAAAAATGATAATTAAATAATTTTGCACAGTATTAATGACCAATTTATAATTATTTTGCAATCTAACTCTTTCTTAATCATAGAGCGTCATTTAATTATTCGATGTTTCTTGTAAAAAATTCTAGAATGATCTGCGATTTTCAGTATACCAAAGTTAAAAGTCGACTGCTATACTGTCTATGAACGATTTAAAGCAAAAACTCTATTTTCTTTTGATTAACTAATATTGGAATTGACTATTAATAAGAAGTACGCTTCTACTTTAGTTTCAATGAAATAAATTTCCTTATGTTTGGTTGATAGTTGTGAGTTAAAACTGGGAATCCTCTGTACTGATTCGTTTAGAGTTTTTTTCGGAGCTTCTTGTTAGATTAAGTCAAACATTCTTCCAAAATTAGAGTTAACAAAAATTTCATAGATAATTTATATTTCAATTTAACATGTGTCTTCGTAGACAAAAATAAAGGGCTTCATAACCTTAATAAAATTCATTTATTAATTGTATTAAAGAGAGCATCTCAATTGAATTAATATTATGTAGCAAAAATATAATTCATACAATATTTAGGTTTATATTCAAGTTTTGAAAGGAATACGTTATTAATAAAGTTATTATTAAAAAAGCGCGAATAACAATATTACTTATGAACGTTTCAAATGCTCTTAACTATATAAGAAATTGATGATGGAACATCAATTAGAATGAAAATAATAGTAAAGTTGACTCATTTCTTTTTGCGTAGTAGTTAAAATGCATATTCATTATTCATTTTTGAGTAGCATCTTTCATCATAATCATCTTTTTGGGTAGTTATTATACGAAAATATATAAAAGAAATATTAAAAGGTATACTCAAAATCTTTTATATTTACAAAATCATTTTGTTTATCCTATTTAAATGAATTATACTTTTGAATTTGATGGAAGATTTTTTCAGAATTATATTAAATTTACAATGTAAATAATATCAAAATCTTTAATAGTAAATATTATGCTAATTTTACATCAAATGACTTATAACTTAACTGCTCTTTTTTATTATTTATTGATATTTTCGAAAAGCATTTCACGCTAATTCATTAGCTTTTTAAAAAAATGCTCGGTATTATAAAAATATATTAGGAAAACTAATTCTTGATATTTACTCTGTTTTTAAGGTATCTAAAATGTCAAGATAAAAATTAAATTTAGCACGGTTTATTCACAATCGAAAATTCTAATTTCTCCACCATCTGCATTATTTCTGGAACGGGGAGATTCTACTCTGAAAGTTTCTAATAGCTCTTGGCAAACCAGGCACGGAGCTTTTATTCCGCCACTTAAGCAATTATGGAATCTGGATTCCACCTCTTAATAATTGCAGACTGTCATGTAGTATTATTTTACACCGCTATAACCTGTAATTAAAACGGTATTGTTTCAAGAATATTTTCGTCAGCAGTTACATCCATATAACAAGGGTGGATTTTATTTTTTTGAAATATAAGGATCATTTGCGTGCATAAGAATTTTAACAAAGAGCTTCTTACTACATATAAATTGAAACGGAAAGAAGTGCACACAAAAACAAGTCAAAATTATACAATCTAAAATGTTACAGTAGTACACATAGTTACGCAGTGCACACTTAATAGCAGTGTCCGTGAGTGGAGAAAACAAATTAACTACATTATCAGGTGAAGTCTAGATGTCAATGTCTATTTTAGCGCCAACGTCCTGGCATAGGGGTAGCGCGTCTGGGAGTCCCATGTTCAAGTCCCGGTTCGGGCATAGTTGTTCTTCTGTGTTCGATCTGTGAGATGTGTGAACGTGTCCCCCTGTGTACAAGGGCTTGTGCAAGTGAATGTGACATATGAAGTAGCTAAGCCGTACTCTTGGCCCTAGTTGGCGCTACTGAAAAAACAAGAGACGCTCACTCGCTAACAGATCTGTCAGGGGGCCTTGTAAAGTGTCATACGTAACAACAACAACTTATCGGCATTAGCATTTAAGAAGAAAAAAAAAGGTTTTGGAAAGTTTAGGTGCAAGGAAATATTGAGGAAATTCTGGGATAGTTCCAGATGTTTTCAAAAAATAGTTGCTAGGTAATGAATCCTTCAAATTAATTCTAGAAGAAGCTCTTGCCAATCCATCGGGCTCTTAAATGTGAAATACTTTATATCTAATCCCAATAAATATACAAATATAATGAATCCAGTCTTCGTATGTGTAACTAATATTTTTGCGTACAGTGTCAATGAATATTCACTCTTGAATATTGACACTGAAGGAAATCAATATTTAAGACGCTGTCAGGCATAAAATGCATCAAGAAAACATGGTTCATAAACGCCAACAGGATGAGATAGGGGGCGCTGTTTGAAAACATCCTAGTAGTATTTCAGTGCATTTCATTTCATGCGTCGACGACCGAAAAATATGCCACATTTTACGATTGCTGAGATAGGGGGCCTGACGACTTCTCTCAAAAATCGTCTGTACAGTTTTATATGCTCGTCAATTTTTGGAAACTCTCGGGATTTGACTAGAGGATATGTACCTGATGGGATTTAGATATCTACCTGTTCCACCGATAGGATGCACACAGTTTCAAAATAAAGAGTTTCCACACTTAATTGATTTATTATTTCAGCATTTTTTTGCAACCATTAGTTCATCCTGGGTAGAAGGTCATACATTCTAATATGGTTCTTCTTTCTTTATTCCTACTACCCCAATCAGATTAAGAAGCCCATTAAAAAAATCGAAAGAGATATCAGAAGCAAGGTTATGAGGACATAATATTACAAAAATGTTTTATAGGTATCATTATAGTATAAATTCAGAAAGAGGTGTTAAAAATACTCAAAATACTACTAAGAATCGAATAAAAGATTCACATTAACTTAAAAATGATATTTAGCTGACATTTCTGCAATGAACTATGATATTCTTCTTGACATTTACTTTAATTCGACATTGCGCTTTGAGAAACTCGCTGTATTTAAGAATCGTTATGAAAATTCGAGAATTATTATTATTGATATCGTATGATATTGATACTTCAAAATCTTGTTTGTTATTAATCGCTTAACTGTTTTCCCGAATGCCATACGTACATCGATTTATCAAATTTTGATTGTTGTAAGCAAAAATTAAATCATTTATAACGATTGCAGTTCAATATTAAAACGACTTAGAATACATAGATAGGTAAAATATTCAATGGACTTCCATTTAAATCAAAATAAGAAAATATTCCCAAAATAGAAGGTGTCAATTTATTAGATAGTAAAGAAAATACAACCATTAAGTAGTTAAATTTACAGCTAAGTTTTCAGCTTTACTAATTCTGATCAGACTTTCATTTGGCCTTAGCTCTTTAATTTATATGAAATCATCCTTAGAGAAACGATTAAAAAAATGATAATAGAGCATCATCAGTGGTTTAAAGCTCAATTAAAATTATTGTAGAAGAATGAAATAATAAATTATAGATTAACTGACAGAAATGAAAAAAACAAATTTAGAACAAATAAAAAGATTTTTAAAAGAAAATGAATGGCATTAATTACACTAGAATTCAAGATTTTTTATAAAGGTACAAAATTAAAATAGATACAAAATTTAATAAATTTATTTTGACGACTAAATAAAGCAGTATCATAAAGGACTGAATATATAAAATTTCACTTTTGCAATTAGGTATTTTTGACTTAGCCAATATTTTTGTTATTAATTGAAAGCATTTTACTAATACTTTAGTTGAATTAGAAAAAAGACAACATTTATTTCTTGGAATTCAGATCAATCAACCGGTAAATTTTATTCTTTTAAATGTATACATACCACTAGATATAACAGTAACAAAAATGTGAAGAAAAACGAATAAGTAAAACACATTTTCAGTAATCTATTAGTATGAGAAATATTATAAGGTATGTGGCATTATTCTAAACTAGATTGCAAAGCAGATTTTTCGTAGGCTTCTTATTTCCTGATTTGTGTTTGTTATTCACTCAGGAAAATCGTGTATGCATTTCATTACTTTATTCAGTGTTTAGTGATTCTCCTTTTTTGCGCCATTCAATCGTGTGAAAGGATAAGCCTTATTTACCTGACGTCTGAGACAAACAATTCGAAGAGCTGTATTAAAGCTAAGTTGTTTTAATTATTTCCAAGTAAGTCTATTTGGAAATAATTGAAACTTCGAATTTTATCAATTATATTGAAGAATAATCTAAGGTACATAGATATTTGATTTTGATCTTTAGCGTACTACTTGATATCATGAAAATTGCTACGGGATGAAGATTTCTAAAAGTCTCATATTTTTTATTATAAAAATATTTATTATTATATAAAGTATTATAAAGCATAACATCTACCTATGATTCGGTAAACTTTTCTTGAATTAATAACTTGAATTAATTTAGAGCAACAAAAGTTTTAAAAATGCTGGAATTTCTTATCTTTCTACAGAACATTACAGAATTTCATTAACTACTGCGTGAGACGACTCGGAGGAAAATAAACAAAGTGCATTATTGTGTTTATTGCTTTCATTCAGAAATTATATCTCTTTACACACACACACACACACACACACATTGTATATGAATTGATTTTTTTTATTAACAACAAAAATTATTTAATTATTAAGAAAAAGTTTGGAAAATGATCTGAAAATGTATGAAATATTCTGGAAAATGCTTTGCGTTGATATAACTTTCTTGAGCAAATTAAGACCAGAAACCATATAACACTATATTTTTATTTGTAACAATTGCCGTTGGAGACCAATGTATTCACAAGGTTAATTGATTATGTTTAATTTCAATCAAATCTTTGATACAAAATTTAAGGTTCATAATTACCTCAGTGAGACATTTTTAAGCATCAAATTGTGCTAGACATTAGAGTCACATCATTTTAATAATTTTATAGTTGCTCTTTCTAATGTTTAAATAAACTTCTTTATGAGCCAAGTCTGATGATAGCAGAGTATAATTAGAAACACGAATGTGCGGATAATAGATCTCTTAGCAAACAATAAACTGAAACATTTCTCCTCAGCTTACTGCAATGGAAAAAAATGCGATTAAATATTTAATGAAATAATGAAAATGAATTCATTTTCTGTAAACAATATAAAGTTTTCTTGAATTCAAAACAAAATAAATATTTTAAAAAATATCAGAATCAAAAGAATTACATTACAATTAAATTGGTATCATTAAATTCGAATTTTAAAATGGTGTAAAAATCGCATTTATATCATACAAGGGGAGGGTACGGGGTTGAAATCTGAGATCGGGATGAGATTTAGTATAATGATAGTACATATTTAGAATGTTAATTCATGAAAATATTAAAACGCAATGGCCAGTCAATTTCGAGAAAATGGTCCTCAAACCTTGTATGATAAAGTAAAGCTTATATACTGATAACTTCACTCACATTCCGATGATCCCGATGGCATGGTTGTCTAGATATCCGACTCGTATACCGAAGGTCAGGGTTCCAATCTGGCTAGGATTTTTTTCTTTTTTAATAACTTTTATTCAATTCAAAATTTACAAATACTCTTAATTAATATGTTTCTAATTTTTTCATCCAAAATAAATATTTATTAACTAAATACATAATAATAAAATTAAAATTTTAAAAGAAAAAAAATATAAATACAGATGCATTTTTTAAACAAAATAAAGTTATTTAAATTTAATTAACTATTTACAGATAGTTTTAATTAATACGCTACTTATTTTTATGCAAGTATAAATGTTTATTATTTTAATACTTAAATTGTAATTTAATATTTAAAAAATAGTAATAAATATAACATGAATGGTGATATTATTAATTATAAGTACTCGCATCGTACAAATAATTACTCAATATATCTAAAAAATTATACCATATACATTTACTTTAGATTATATACAAGAACCAGAATGGTAACTATAGTAAAAGCATTGGAAACAAAATATATTTCGACATCTTGCACAACTGATAAATGATGATTGTCCCTAAGGGCAAAGTTTCTTTAAGAGATCTATGGGAAATCAACTTCATTTGCATTTAAAAATATCTCATTTTCATCAGAAAGCTGGGCAGCGTACCATGCATACCATATCATCTTATTAAAAATTAGTGATGACAATTGATGGTGTGCAATTATTGAATTTTTACACTATCTTCGCAAGAATTAATTTCTTGATCATGTTCGATTAAATAAGAATTTTGTATGCGCTTTATACGTTTTGAACCATCTGCCTACGCATTCAATAAATTAGCATCTGCTGTCTACTATTTCTTTTGATTACTGCAGTTGGGAAACTTAGCTTACATATTTAACAAATATCAGCTGCTCCTTTCAATTTTTGATATAAATACAGTTTCGTTGAGTTAGAATTGATAATTTATTATTATTAAAATCCAAGAATTTGAAGATTAATTGTTTGAAAAATGATGCAAGCAAGTTAAATTATCAGTAGCCATTAATGTTACGTTTTTAATTATTTTTCGTTTAAACATTAAATTATTATTTAAGTATTAAAAGAATAAACATTCCTCCTTGCATAAAAATAATGAGTATATTAATTAAAACTATCTGTAAATAGTTAATTAAATTTAAAAAATTTTATTTAAAAAATGCATTTGTATTTATAATTTTTCTTTTAATATTTTAATTTTATTATTATGTATTTCGATAATAAATATTTATTTTGGATGAAAAAAAATTGAAACGTATTAATTAAGAGTATCTGTAAATTTTGAATTGAATAAAAGTTATTAAAAAAGAAAAAAAATTCCTAGACAGGTTGGCACCGTAACATTCCGTATACGAGATGGTTACCTAAACAACCATGCCATCGGAACGGGAGTCAAGTTATCAGTATACACGCTTTATCAAAAGTTTGAGAACCATTTTTTCGAAATTGGCTGGCCATTGCGTTTTAATATTTTCATGAATGAACATTCTAAATATATATTATCATTATACTAAATCTCATCCCCATCTCAGATTTCAACCCAGTGCCCTCCCCTCGATAGTATTTTCAAAAGTTATCACAAAGAAGCTTCAAACTCTTATTCAATTTTTAATTAATCAAAATACTAACTAGATAATAAAAAAACCATTTCAGAGACAAGAATTTCTGCCTCCTTGATAATTACAAGTGTGAATATAATATGCAAACGATTTTTAAATATATATCATTGCTTTATAAATAAAGTATTATATTTTATAAATATCATCATAATCATCAAATTAAGATACATAAATTTACAGAAGACCTTCCAATACTGTTATTTCAAACCAGCATTTTATAGAAGTAGAGATGTTAATAAAAAGATAGAGCAATTCTTAAGAATAACTTCCTTATTTTCTTCTTATTGTCGGCATTTATTAACATCGAGAGAAGAATGAGGAAGGCACTGTTTCAGCGCACTGATAGATGTCTCTTTTAAGATTAAAGATTCTCTGCTCCCGGGGGAGAGTTATATCATTTTTCTCTGTCTTCTCTCTGCAAGAGTTTTCTTCGATTACTTATTTCTCTGATTGCGATCCTTCTCTTGAATTATGGCTTCTTCGACTACTTTGGAACTACTGCTACTACTGTGGTGAATAGCATATAAGCCAGTTAACAACTCTTCGACCCGAACGATCGTTTAGGTATTATTGATAAGTTACTGGACTGCTAAGCAAAAGGTCCCAAGTTCTATCCTGCGCGCATCGTTTATCGCTAAATATGTATGAATTTCTTGGATCTTATAGGAAGATATTTTAAATGGATTTTTGAATTCCAAAAGGTTGAACTCTTTTCCAAAACATTGCAAATTCTTGTCACAGTTACAAGTAGCCTAAACCCTCCTTTATGTAGATCTTAGGAGTTTTTTTATACATCAAAGTCATCATGAACACAAAGTGCCTTAGTGATCTCCATTACGTTCAGTTTATCCTATACTTCAGTTTTCTTTCTCTCTCTCAACGGCCAATAAAGCATTGAGGACCTGTTGCTACTTTGCTGGCTCCTATCATTTTATAGGCATAGAAATACAGTATTGTATATACTGAATGCATTATTTGCATGTATCATTTTATAGAAAAAAGAAATACTATAGACTTGCGATCCGTTTGCTTCTAGACTTTTATGGACAGAGAAATACTGTGTTATAGGTATAATGGGCTCTGTTTGCTTCTACCTTTTTTATGAATAGAGAAATATTGTGTGTATGATGTTGCATTACGTAGTTCTGTTACGTTATAGATGGATAATGATCTGTGGTGTATGAAGTCAAATTTTTGGTCATCAGGTTGTAACTCTGAAGAAATTTCGCCGCAGTTAACTACCAATTTACTTAGTATCCTTATTTTAAATTTACAAAACCGAAAAAAAATCATAGGAAAAAATAAAATGTTTAATGAACTTTAAGATAAGACTATCCATTCTAAATACAAAGTGGGCTATCCTTACATCCGAAAATAAAATCCATTCGAAAATTGAATATGAAAAAATGGATTGTTTCCTGAAAGATTCCGATAAATAGTTGATAATCCTTATCATGTTGTTTACATCTTACATGAAATACATGAAGAAAATACTATATAGCAAAGAAAAATTGTATTTGTCGCTTCAGAAATCGATTGTAAATTAAAGATTTTTGATAATATTTTATGCAACAGTGATGATATAATAGAATTTACCATACATGAAACAATAGACGTTTTGTTACTTTTCCTTTGAACTACCTTTCATATTATTCTTAAAATTTTTTAAAACCGTATTCGTAAGGACATTTGCTTTGACAATTTGCAATTGAGAATTAACTTACCATTTAACAAAATCAACAAAGTCAAACGAAAAAGTGAAAACAACTGTGAAAAATTAATTGGCTAGCATCTAAAGACGGCAGAGATCTGTTAAAATGATACCTCAAAAAACACGTTTTTAAATATAATAAATGTTAAAATTCACAAGAAAAAAACATAAAAAAAAGTCGCAAATAGCTCCAAAGATATATGCAAGCAATACCCCGAACTAGCCAGAGGACATGCGGAGACTTGATAGGGTCGCCGATGTGCAACCCTAACTAATACGAAGGAACAAACGATATTTGATGACATTGGACACTTACAACCAACAAAGAACCCTCTAGAGAAAACACATATTGGTACAGAAAAAAGAATAGGAAAAAAATAACATATTACATTGCATATTAAATTGGGAAACATTAAAAATGCATGTAAATATATTAATGTATGTTATTTAAATGTATTTAAATTAATGTATGTTAATTTTTTACATTACGAGAGAACTAAAGTCGTCAAGAACTTTGACAAAATGTCCCTAATAGAAGATTTAATGGCTGGAATTTTTAAGAGTTTTCTGACGTCAAGAGACATCCAATATCTTGGCCATCTGAGTCTATGTCATCGCCATACTGTACAGACTTTGATCACGTGATTTATAGATTCTTCTTCGTTGCCACACTTACAAGTCAAACTTTTGTCAAAGAAATGACTTTAATGTACAGACAATGCATACTCTCCAGTGTATACTTGATTAAGATAAAAATCATCCTTAAACATAAACGTTTTTAAAATGTTGATAGTTTGTTCTTCTCTTGATGGAATTATTCCATCTTTGCTGTAAATCCTTAATTATTAGTTTTTTAGTCTCATTTCTGAGTTGGATTTTGGACTCATGGAAAGATATTTCTTGGGTTTCTAATTTTAAAATGCGACCAGAAGCACCAAAGATATATGATTTTTTTATTTCTTTGCTTGCTTATTTTTGTTTCAAAATTGATCTTGCTTAAAGAAACAAACATTAAACTTCGTAATATTTTGCAAATGAAGCATCTGCCTTGATATAAAAATTAGTTCATTCCAATTAAATACATATAAACAGCAAGCATTTAACTATGGTACATTTCGAATTAGCAAAACTTAACATATAAAAAAAGCTTTGTATTTTAGAACAATTTTTTTTAAACTAGTGCTTTGATGCGAATAGAAAGAGGAGTTTTTAAGAATAATCCCTTTCAAAATGCGGTTAAAAGCGGCATTTATCAGCATTAAGCAAAAAGCGGGCGTTGCGCTGTTTCAGCATATCGATAAACATCTTCTCAAAGATTAAGGAGCATCTTTGCCCCAGGGAACTGCCGTTTAGTCATTCCCTCTCTCAATAGGCGTTGTCCTCGATTACTTAGACCTTGTCCCCCCTTTTTTTCTTAAAGTTATTATTTCTCTAGCTTCTTCGGAATTTCCCAAAGGAATTGAGCTCTTGAAATCGCGAACATGTTCTTGGGAGTGGAGAAATCTCTCCCGTTTGCGGTGTCCTTTGAAATTTAATTTTGCCTGGGGTTGTCGGATGAAATTCACAATACTTTTTTTGTTGATAATCATCTAGATGTCGCATAGGTAAAGGAAGGCTGCACCCCTCAAGAAAACGTATTAATAAGTCAAAAACTTATAAAGAAAAAAGTAACAAGTCCTTGTCATCAAATAATCTGTAAAAAATGTTCTGATTTATTGTAAAATAAGTAAAACTTGTATGCATTTTTCATTAAAAAAATGTAACAAAGTAGCAATAATAAAATGCAAAAGGTACGACTTTGGTAACATTTTCTTCAGTTATATCATGTATTGCTTATATCGTACAAAAGTATAGACTGAAATGCAACTAACCAAAACCTTACTCTATTGTTTCTATTATTTAAGTGTAGACGTGACCTACAAATATTTTTTGCTTTTTGTGCCAATGTTCTCTTTTCCAACAATTATTTTTGATTGTTTGTGAAACCGTCGAAAGCTCAGCTTCATCGACATTGTAAATTTGAGGCGCAGCAAATTTGTGTTCATGTACTCTCATATTCCGCTTCGTCAAATGTTCATAAAGTTGTTTCTTCCGCTATATTTTAGCTGTTACGATTAATGTTGCTTCTAGAATGGATAAAGACAACGAGGGATGGTTGCTCATAAATTTGTAGTAGCATGTTTTTTCAACATTTCGTTTTTTCAAGTAAAAATTATATGAAAATCTAGGTTTCCGAACTAATTCAAACTTAAACTTCCTTGGATAAGTTGCTATAATTCCATAAAAAATATTCCAATGAAAAAATATTTTTAACTAGCTCTTATTCCCTTTCTTTAGTCAAATCTTTGGTGCTTCTAAATTTGGCAAGTCAATTTAACCCTTAAGGATGACGTTGGTGTGTCGGTTTAGGAATTCCATATTGAATATGAGCCTCATTAAATTTTATTTTAATTTTGCGTTATTTGCTTCAAGCCTCAACCATGTCTTTTTTTCTTCCATCTTTTTAACAAATTTGTTTGTGTTTTGATATATTGGGATCTATAATATAAAAATTAAAGCATAACATTTCCTGGAATATGCTATTGTAAATGTGTTAAACTGTAGTTTATATTTTCTAAAATGCTTACTGTATTTTTAAATTGTTCCATATCCTAAATAATACTAACTATGCTTTAGGAAACGGCTATCGGTATGATATAAGGTACTGCATGAGTTGTATTTCAAACGAATACAAGATATCCAGAATTAGTCCATCAAGTCAACAAATAACAAATCAATCAATCAATAAATAAAAAAAGAATCAACATATTTTTTTTGACTAAAAATGAATCAAAAAACCTGTAAATACAAAATTCTATTGTTTGTTTACTCTTCAATTTATGTTCAGTTTCTTTATTGCAAGTAAAAATTTCCAAAAAGATTTTTTGTGGCGATATATAACCCCCTCCCCCCCAGACATTTTCCGCATTTTTCGCGAAATTCGACTATTCGTGATTTCCGCATCTTCCAGTGTTAAAGACAACAGGAAAATTACTGAATTAGAATTGGGATTAAGATTTTATTCTACATATTATATTAGGCGCCTTTGGCGACTAGAAGGTTTACGAAGATTAATGGTTGTCCAAAATTACGGTTAATGATTTTGTGTAATTTGAACTTAATGGCTCTCACGGCGAAATGTTTTTAAATTTCAAATTTTGGTAGGGATAACGCACATTATTTTAGAAGCCTTTTAAAAACTTATTCATTGTGTTATGTATTTTCTTAATTTTTTGTCTATATTTTTATGCATACAATTATATCACAGGAAAGAACGGTAGTATTC
This sequence comes from Argiope aurantia, assembly GCA_026543865.1. NCBI lineage: Eukaryota > Metazoa > Arthropoda > Arachnida > Araneae > Araneidae > Argiope > Argiope aurantia. The sequence continues at coordinate 1,235,610 of JAPMOR010089332.1, read as the reverse complement.
AAAAATGAGTGCATTCAAATTTTTTTTCTTTATATCTTATTTCTGTGGTTAAACCTTAACTATAAGCATAACAATTTTAAAAAAAAACTTATTAAAGGAATATTTTATATTGCAGTCTAATTAACACAGAAAAATAAATCGAATCTATACATCTTTATCTTTAACCATGAGAAAAAAATGCAAGAAGGAATATTAGTAGCAATAGTGAAAACAATTTGAGTTTCATTTCAACAATATTATATAATATTTTAAAGTACGCTTAAAATCTTTTTTTAAATCTGATTTAGAATGGAAAAATATGTAAAGGCAAAAGTTAATCTCATTATAAAGATAATTATTTGAATTTTAAGGTGATGTAAAAAAATTTTGTGCTGCAAAATTTCTGGAAATTATAATGGAAAAACCACGAAAATTTGACTTTAAATTAATTAAAATTTTAAAAAATTGATCCGAAATTCCCGCCTCCTAAAGTGTATACTAAGTATGAAATTTTTTATCTTTATCTCAAAGGGTCTTTAGAGTGCACACACACACACACACACACACACACACACACACACACACGCGCACACGCACACGCACACGCACACACACACACACACACACACAAACACTTGTCTTTATCAATAATAGAAGTTTATAAGAAAAAAAAACCGCAATTAATGATGCTATACTCTGCAAATCCACCACTTTCAAAAAAAAAAAAAAAAAACTTCTTCTTTAAAGATTGACTTTTTTTATAAGGACAGCTTTTATGTCAATAAAGAATACCAAGAATAACTCTTTATTAGAAGGTTAAAATAGCTGTTTATCAGCATGAAGAGCAAAATGACGAGATGCGCTGTTTCAGCACATCGATAAACATCTCTTCAAAGATTAAGGACTCTTCCTTCAAGGGGGGTGTTGCCATTTTCTCAATCCCCGTTCAATAGGCGTTGCCTTCGATTACTTATTTCTTACCTCCAAGTATTATTTCTTAGTTTCTTTCAAAATTTCCCAGAGGGATTGAGTACTTGTAAGTTGCGAATGCCTGATTCTCCTTTGCGATGTCTTTTGAAATTCTATTTTGCTCAAAGCTACTTGATGGAATTAATTCTGTTCATTATTTACCGATATTAGTTTGAAATCAACCAGGTATTGCGAAGAATAAAATTTTTATTTCTGGGAAATTAGATTCCTTTTGATTATCAGACTTTGGATATGTAGTATTTTTAATAGTTTCTTTTTGAATTAAGCTGATATTTAATTTGTTAATTTTGTTAATTTTTTAAAATATTTGTAAATATCTGTTTCATATATTTGAAACTAACCATTATTTGCTTTTTAAAAATTGCCTTCTGTTGTTAGAATACTGTTCCCTACCGTAATACCGGGCCATTTTACATTAATCTCGGTGCCTGATTTATTGTCGTGGTGGCCTGACCATTCAGATGACCCAGGATTGCTTTCAGGATGGGAATACCTCGTCGTGCAGTTATTGTTGTGGTTTAGTACAGGTAAATGGGACAAATGGGTCATAGAGATATTCTTCCTTCCTTTCTCATATTTGTCTCTAAAAATGTGAAATCAAAATTCTAACAGAGAATAAAGTAATATAGAGATAATATTTTTTTTTCGTTTATAAAATCAGTATTCATACCTTGGAAATTTTTGTAAGAAACTATATTTTATTGTTTATTAATGTTATTTATGACAATATATAGTGAAATTATTTTCTAATTTTAATTAATTAAAATAACAATTTTCAAATGGAAAAATAAAATTTCGATTTTTTTTAAATAAAGAAAACAGCTTCAATTTCACTGCAACAAGCAGAAATTTTGTTGAAAATTTATGCATTAAAATATTTAAAAAATTATCAAAATTAGGAAAACATTTGCAGGTTATCACATCATTATAATAACAATCACTTGAATTTTAAAACGAATCAAAAATCAATTTTGTCCAACAATATTTTCGGAGTTTATGACAGAAAAATGCTAAAATTTCGCTTAATATTTCATTAAATACAGTTCTAATTAAAATGTAAAAGAAAGTTACACCAAGATCGACATTTGCATTCTCAAAGATATATTTTCATCAAATTTGGTAGTTCTAAGTTAAATGACTTTGTCTGTTAAACATCACCAGTCAAATATTCTTCTTTATTATTAGTAAAGATCTAACTTTAATTGGCAGAAATGGAATAAATTAGATATGAGTTATTGGAAATTCATTAACTTATGTTTACACACACACCTACACATACACTCGCATATAAACACACACACGCACGCACGTTATATATATTCTATACATTACTTTAGTAATATTTATGAAATAAAGATTTATCATATTTTAAGCTTGAAATAATTCAGAAAAGGTCGAATGTCTTACATATATGAATTACTAATGTCATAAAGTGGTGGCACAATGTCCAGTCTCTCTTGAGTTAGTTAGTTCATCGAGAATGAAACAGAAAAATAGCCCAGAACTCACATGGCCTAATATTTTAAGAATATTTTAACAGCAGTACATAAAAAAATCACGAGTAGCTCTTGTGAGTTCATCGGTGCATAAATTGCATTTGAAACATATCAAATATGGAGTGCAAAATGTTGTTTGAACAGTGGAAAACGATTGACGCTTGAAAGAATATATATCATTTTGTTTCCCGGATATATTTATTCAAATAAGAATTCGATTTATTTGCATTTTCCCAATGAAAATGAAACAAATTTCGATATTTTTTCCTGAGAAAATGAAATATTGATATATAATAGGGCAAGCTAATGTTGAAAAAGTGACCAAAAATTTCTTTACATAAATATATTTATCATAAAATCTATAAATCAAAATTAAAAAGAAACAGATCCTATAAATATGCCATTTTTATGGTGACTAGATAAAAAAAAATCCCATTTTTTTAAAGGACCAGAAAAATTGCATTCAGTATTTGATTAAAGATAATTTATTCTAAGCATATTTTTCTATAAATGATAAACAAATATATTAATCTTAATATTAACGAAATGGATATCAGGGACCTTACTTTCCATATTTAGTGATTTAAACACCTATGAAAATATTGAACTTGTGAATAGAAACTTTATTGTATCAATTATTTCAGAATAGCGTTGATTGGGTTTTTAATTTAAAAAAAATCAAGAAATTTTGAATAAATATTACTTAACTTTTCGGCATCTTTTAAATATGCAAACATATTAAAAAGTTGTTTTTATTATAAATTTAGAACAATAGATGGCAAATGTTACAATTAAAATACTTCAGGCATTACAAATATCAGGCATTAAGATCAATAGCATAGAATAGGACAATCGATTAAAATGTCTTCGATTGATAATATTGCTCCTGATTTTTTAAGCCTTTCACTACTGATCCGGCCCAATTGGCCATGCAAATTCTATACTGACAGGCCCATTTCAATTTCAATCGCGGGATTCAGGTGTAAAGTGAGAGCATACTTGGTATTAACTTACTTTACATCTTACACCCCTCGTTTGAAAAAGAACTCGACTTGCCATGATAGAATTCGTATGGCCGATTAGGTGGAATCAATAATAAAAGGGTTAAGAAATGCATTAAAAGCTTTATGTGAATTGATTAGCTTTGCATAATTGACACGAAACTGAGTTTAATACTTCATGGCTATTCTTTAGAGAGGCGATCCATGAGATTAAGGATTTCACAGATATGTAGGTCATTTTCTTTTTTATGTCCATAGGTCTTGAGATGCCCCAAGTCCCAATGGTTTGAAGTTCGCCATTCACAGACTTAAGTAATAGATCACGAGTAAAACTAATTGGCAGATTCGACAATTCTCTCAGATGCCGAAATAATTCAATGATGGAAAATATCAATACAATTCAGCTGGATCTTTAGGTTCGTGGTTGGAACAGTGGTATGAAATGCGATTTTATAAAACATCTACAAAAGATATAATTTTGTGGGATGAAATCTATTATTGAGGCTTTACATTAGTCTGAAAATTTGAGCAATAGATACTATTTCATTCCCTCAAATTCCAATGTGAGACAGTAAGTGAAAATAGCACCATCATTCTTGTCCATTTTTGTACTCGCGATTGGAGCTTTGGTAGGGCACCTGATTTCGCTAAATATCCACAATGCATGTGCCCTGATTCTCATGAAATCTATTATTGAAGGCCAAATGGTCTTTTGTTGGTGTAGGAACGAAATTCGGCCGCCTTTGTAGTCGTCCTTGTCATCTTGCCATGACGTAAAATCTTGAAATCTGTGCAGAAATTGCATTTATGCGGATTTTAAACAGAATGTTGATTTTATAAACAAAAAAAAGTCCTTTCTCATCTTAAATGGTAATAATCAATAATTATTGATCTCATTTCGACAAAAATCAGCAGCTATTTTTGCACTCACAATGTTCTTATCTATTAACTGGAATACTTATTGATAATCCTTTATTTTTATATTATCGTGATGAATATTTCCACTTTCAAACCATCTCCCCCCATCCCCCACCCACCCACTTATCTTTGGATGAAGAGATTTCGAGTCTCTTAAGTTTGAAATTCGATGATTAAATGTTGATGTTTCAAGTAGCTATGTTTTCTTATAGTTGATTTAGCTTTGACGAAAATAAGCACTATTCATTACAATCGAAAAACTTCGACATAATTTAAAAAGATTTTTTTATAATATTGTAAATAATAATGAGCTTTCGAATTGTTTTTAAATTTTGGAATTATATAAAATCAATTAATTATCATAATTAAATTCCAATTATTCTGATAGCTATGTACAGAAATGGTTATTTTTAATCAAATGATATCAAAGAAAATGAAAGAGAATTTTGTGATATACTTTGCTGGAATTTGAAAAAAAAAATATCATTTATTTCTTCATTGAAAAAATAAATAATTCTTTGAAATTTTCTGCTTTTTAATTAAAAATTGCTCACAAATTACAGGCCCTGGACGATTATCAAAACTAACTATATTTAAAAAAGGAAGGAGGGGTATAGAAAAGTTGAATCAGCAGCCAATTATCAACCTCCGTGTATGAATCGATTGGAATATAGTTTTGCATTTGAAAGAATTATAAGCAAGATAAAGAGGCTTGATTTAATATTTTGATATCCTTCTTGAATGATATTAAAATGATATTCACCAATTGCATTAGCCGTTCAGTTAATCATTAACTGAAGACAAAATAAATGAGGCAACAGGAAGTAGTTATTAAATAAAGTGATTAACGGACATTTATAAACAAGCTTTTAAGGTTATTTATGATTATTTATAAACAATCTTTCAAGGTTAAGTAACATTTCGAACGTTTAAAAAATGTCAATACTGATCGTTTCAGTATCCTGACATTACCACTTTTCGACGATACTACCTCGCAAAGGGGTGAGATGCGGAAAAATGAGCACAATACCGGAGTTTTTCATTCCTTGACTTTGAATTCCACCCCTTTAGATACTTTTACTTTCTATTTTTTCTCACGTGTATGAGAGTGTCATTTCTGATCTTACTGTTTTATTCTAACTTAAAATTTTGCGTTGATTGCTTATATGTCTAGTTCAAGTTGCCCAAAACTTTCAAAGCTGGCGTGACATATATTTTGTATTTTATCAATAAATGTGGGTATGATTATCTACCATTGTTAATCGCAAAAAATTATCAAAAAATTCAATAACAAATAAAAAAGTTTTTTAACCTAAAAAATTATTATTATTTTGTAAAAAATGAATGATCAAATTTCAAAATAAGAATTATTCTATTCATTCATAATAATTTAATGTTTAGACACCTTACAGTAAATGAAAATTGCTCTAAAATATTTTATTGTTAATTAGTATCTCTTTCTTTTCATGCAGCTCTTAATGCCTCCTAAGTCTACGCATAATCTGAATTCACCTTCTTATTGTTAAATCTAAACATCTCCTCCTTCCATCTTTCCTCTCACCCCTGTTTTGACAAAATAAACGAACCCTGACGCATGCGCAAAAGCGCGGTGGGTTTTAGAATTCAAAAATGAACATTAGTTATTGATGAATATATTTACATTCATTTTATCGAAAATTCGAATAACAATATTTTAATTTAATACATTTGAACAAATACAGGATTTATGGGATATTTGAATATCAATTTAGTTGAAACATAAACAAATTATAAACACTTGAAAAATTCTAAATTGAACGGAATTAAAAGTCTAATTTTTCTTTTTTTAATTAAATTTTTTTTTGATTTTTTTAACTTAAAGTAATATGAGTTTAATTAAAAGATCATGACTGAAAAGTAGTTTCAATGTCTTGTTTGAATTTTCCAATAAATTAATTTAGATGAACCACAAAATTCAACTAATAACATTTCTATTTATTACTTTTTTAAGAATGAAACAAATATATTTCTTTGAATTTATTTATTGCAGTGTTCATTTAAATAAAATTATTCCCGAATATTGAGTTTCAATTCTTAAAAATTTTCAAATTTTTACTCTAATACGAATGATTAATTGTGTATTATTCAAACTTAAAAATAAATTCATCATAAAATATCCTTTAAGCCAATTAGTTTTTCTATATTTTGCTTTCCCAGATTCTTTACATAATTGCTGATCTGGTATTGAGAGTTTATTTTGATTCTTCCTTACGAATAGTTCAAAATATGAATTTATTAGTAGAAACGCAAATTTAATTCAAATTTATTGCCTTCTTATAGAATTCAAAAAAAATATTAGATTATATTTTATTCTAGCAAGCAATGAGAAGAATTTCACACGATAATTCTTTTGATTTAATGAAATGCTCGCTATAAACTTGTTATTGCCTTCATTAAAACTATTTCTCTTGCGTTAAATAGATTATCCGTATTAGCATGCGCCTAATTTGCACAAGAATATTTCATTGATTCCAAAGCAATATCAAGTATTGGAATGCGTCTAGCATAAATTCTGATTCTATGCAGAGCGTGGAATTAACACGGATGCTGTGAGAATTTAATCAAGTATTTGGTATTCATGGTGCAGATAATCCTCTGGTCCCAAAAGATAATTTCTAGGAGCAAAGTTATTAATTTAATATTGTTTATTTAATCCTTTGTGTTCCTTTATGTTGTTCGTAAGTTTTTTTTTCCTTTTATTTATACTTTCTGAAGAATTCTCTCTTTTATTAGATGATCAAATTAAAATATTATTAAAAAAACAATTTTTTACTGTTCGGCTACCAGTATGAAAACTAAAAATAATAATACCGTTTGATCATTCGGTAAAAAAATGATTTTAAAAGTAAATCTTATCAAACGATTTTTAAAAATTTCATTTATTAATTACTGAAAGGCATTTTTTTATTAAAATGAAACATAATTTTATTATCAGATAAAAATTGCTTGACTCTTATATTAAGGCTATATCCTGCTATAAAAAAGGTGTTTTAATGTGAAAAATAATATGTTTTTGAAAAAAAAATTAATTAATAAATGTTAAATATAGAAATATATTGTTTATTAAATTATTATTCTATGTTTATGCCACTCACTCTCAATAATAATTGTTCTAAGTTTTTTTCTTGTAAATTTGCATCTTTCATTTACAATTTTGAGTTATCAGTGGTTACTTCCTAATTGCGTGATTAATTTGGGTTAATCTTATTATTGAACATAAATATTTCCTCTTTCATCTCACCCTTATTTTGACGAAATTAACGCTTCCTGGCACATGTACAAAAGCTTGAAGGGTTTCTACATCTAAAAATGGATAGCATCTGCTTTTAAACAGCTAAAAGTATTATTTCAAAATCGGTTTTATTTTTAAATTACAATTTAATTAAAAATTAATTATTTTTAATTTGTTCATTCATATTACAAGTACTGATTTAAAATTATTTTATAATCACATGTAAAAAATTGAAATAAAATTTTTTATTTTAAACATTTTTAAAAAGTTGATATATTTTTCCAAAAAGAATATGAAAATACATTTTGATTAATTTTTGTATTCTGTTCAATACAATTTAGATGGATACTGATACTTTTACACAAATTTGAAAATATTGGGGAATTTTTAATGAGTTCTGAATTTTTAGAAAGTAGTTTTGTTTTAGAAATGATTAGATATTGGCTAAAAATATTTTACTAGGTATAGTTGAATCGTGAACAGCTTTTTAAAAAGATACTTAAAAAGGGCTAAATTACTATTTGCTTCTATTCTTTTTTTCATTATATTGAATTTTATAAAGGCATTTTCTTCATTAAAATTCTTGAGTAGATTTAAATAATAACACGAAACCGAAGCAAACGGATTATAATACCAAAATTCTGGAAATAATAAAATGCTTTACTTTTAGCATAATACTCAAATAATAAACAGAGGAAAACAAAAAACCCTTTCCCGCATTATTTTAATAAATATAATAATGAATGCAAAAAGAAAATTTCCACCACAACAGCTAATTATTTACGTATTTACATTTTATATTTTATTTCTCATGGGTTGAAAGATTCTTCGATTGTAAGAAAACCCGCATTCTAATAATCGTATAGACTCTCTAGGGAATAAAATTTAATGAGCTTCAAATAACTTATTTTTGTAGTTGAAAAATAATTAAATTGACAAAAAAATAAGTACTCATCAATACAAGCATTGATTTTTATTCGAAATTTTAAATGATCTTAGAATGTCTCATAAAATTATCAGACTAAATTATTCGTTTGGAATTATGGGTCTTTTTTTAGTTGCAGAATGAATGATGCTTATGAATCAATTTATCAAAACAGTTCATTTAGCTTAAAGCCGGAAAAAGATCCCGTTTCGGAACAGAAAAATGTGCAAAAGCTCTTTTTACGTTCATCAGATTTTCTCAAATTAATATATTTATTCATATTCAAAGAAAAAAAATTGATAAACGAAAAATAATATATCGTTTGGTCATTACTTGTTTTTAAAAAGAAAATGCTCAATCATTTATTTATTTATAAATTTTTGCATGAAAATATTTTGCCACTTTCTTGGAAATCAACATTTTTCTATGGCGAAAATATTTTATCGTTCCCTCATTAATTAAATAATTTTAAAAGAAAAACATTTCATATGTTGTTTATGATGAATTATTTTTAAAATAAAAATATTTTATCGTGTATTTATATTTAGTATTCAGCAGTTTTCTTTACATTCAGTCAGTTAATTCAATTTTCAGATGAAGTTATGATTTCTTAAATGTCTTAATGAATAAAGTCTTTAATTTTGCAAAATCATTTATTTCTTAAAGTCTTTAATTTTGCAAAATCATTTATTTCTTAAAGTCTTTAATTTTTATTTAATATTTGCAACTTGAATTTTTTATTCAAGTAGAAATTAATGATATCTTCGAAATTAAAATGCGAAAATAGACTTAATCAATCGAAGAAAACCCATATTGAATTCGAATAACGAAAAACGGCATTCTAAACACCTTTTATTATCAATGAAAATTCCTTGTTTACAAATAAATTCTTACAAAAATAATTTTTCGGAAGCAGTTTCTTATTAAATAGAAATTTTTAAAAAATCTTATAAAAGGGCTACAATATTCATATAACCTGTAACTGATGGATTGTTACAGGATATATGAATACCTGACCTTGGAAATTCAGAAAAAATTTCACTCCAGAAACATTTCCATAAATGAAATTTCCGAAAATCCAAAATAAAATTTAACTCCAAACACATTTCCATAAAAAAATTCTATCAAACTCAAAATAAAATTTTACTTTTGCTCCAAAAGCATTCCGACAAAATCCAAAATAAAATTGCATTTCATAAAAATTTCCATAAAAACCAAAACTAACTTTCACTCCAAAAACAGTTTCCATAAAACTTATTTTTACTATTTAGCTGATACATATGACAAATTATTTAGAAGTGATGTTTAACAATCAGATTTCTAAAAATATATAACATTCTATTTCTTTTAAAAAGGGATTTAAATCTTTCTTTGCGAAACTAGAAACATTAACTTTTCAAGCGAACCTGGCTTTTGTAACTCTTCAGTCACCGAATACTCGCCAAGCTTTGAAAGTTTGAACATCAAAGCTGAAATAAATAGTCCATTACCTGGAGCGGAACGAATGATTTATCGAATTTTCTTCCAGAGTTATCCCTTATATCTGCACGAGGATTAAAAGCTTTTGGAGAAATTCCTTGAGAATAGAATTCCCATAAACGGGATTAAAAGAATCGATTAATGGATGGGAGAATGTTATAAATAATAATAAGACAAAGGGAAAAGTTTTGGAAGTTTCTTGATCTGGTAAGATTTAAAGGATGGCTTCTTAAAGAAGAAAGTTTAATAAATAAATATATTACAGCATGTCTTTTGGTTAAATATAATACCAGAAAGAAAGAAAGCTTGCTGGTGAGTTGGAAATCGAGACAAATTTTGTTTCCAAGGCAAACATGAAATAGGTCCAAAACAATGCAAAGTAGACATGAATCTCTAATGCTAAATAATCTAGCATGACATTTTTGTTTGCTTGATTTAATTTATCTATGATTTCCTTATTTTTAAAATTTACTCTGTGGGGTCGTCAAAGGGTTCAGCAAAGCATGCAGCACATGCCATAGCTAGATCTGAACTGAGTCATAGCACCACAAAGCGTCAAAAGGCGTTGTCTCTGACGCCATCATAGTCAGTTATGATTTTATGGCTTATGTTACTAGAGCGGTTACAACTCTTAATTACAAATTATGATAGCGTGTGCACAAAAAGGATTAATTTAATACCGTGGACCCCACGGGGAACACTTCATATATGCAGATGAAAAGCTTCCGGCGTAATGGTTTGTTCTCATTATCCAGTGGGTACAGAAATGGTGTGGAATCGACCATCTCTTGCGGAGATGACGGGACATGCCTCATGCCGGAAGGGTTGAATCGTGACTGGTGACGGCCCTTAGAATTCAATCGCAGTTCCCATCAATGTTGCCGTGGTGTTTCCACCCAGGGCAACATTTTCCAGGTTTTTCTTTCTGAATGCCTGCAAAGCGGGGAGTATTAGCCTTTTGTGGTTAATACCGTAGCAAAATACTTCAGTAATGAAATAATTAATTGTAATTCGTGCTCTTAGTCTGAATGCTCATATCTGGTGTATTGTTCAAATAGCAAATAAATCGAAAACTGAATTTTATAATTTGTTTAATGGAGCACTTGCAAAGCCTTCTTTTGCAAGTAGCTAGAAAAATTTAACTTCAACTTATCAGTTAATCGTAGTTACAGATTAGTTGTGTGTTTTATTGAAAAAAAAATTATCAAGGATAAATAAAAATAATCGTACAGAAATGAAAACGGTATCATTAAACAGGTAATTTTTTTAAGTTTTAATAAAATCATTTAATATAACCTAAAAGTTATTTTTGTGAAGTAATAATTTTGGAAGATATGATTATGGATTTCTATTGGCAATTCATAACAATTATTCAAATGGCGACTGTTTAGTCTATTTTGGCACTGGATTAAACATTTTGTTTAACGCCTACTGTTTGATTTCTTTTATATATCTTCTTTCCACTGACTGTATGAATTTTGGTAATACGGCGACCTCTCGCCAGAGCATTTCTAATAATATTTTACTGCTTCACTTATTAGCGAACCGTTGAATTAAGTACAGCTGAAAAAATGTTCAATGAAGCTGTCTGAAATGTTAATATAAAGATTTGTTTACATTTAGACTGTTACCATTTTACAATAATTAATAACAACAATTTCTGTGCCACGTTCATTAGCGTTTTATACATATACATTTACAGATTCTCGAATCAAATTTCATTGAAATGATATCAAAGGTGTCATGCTGTGCGGAATTTTTCTGTAATTCTAGAACCGCGTTAGGCTAAAACCATGCTAGATAGAAGTATTCCTATGTTATAAATAGTAACATTGTAAAAGTATATACTTCCAAAGAAAAGTGCTTTTTAATTTAACTACTTTAAATTTAGGATGAATTCGATCACTTAAATATATTACGATCCAAATACATGGCGAGTCATTATAATAAGTTTTATTTTATTGTTTTATTCCCTATCTTAAACTATTCTTTTAATTAAAATTTGAGATAGCTAATTACTAACTATAACTGAATTAGCTGTTAAAGGAAGTAAATTACAATAATAAAATCTTATTTTTTACTTTAATAATGATTTAGTCTTAGAATTATAATTGAACTTATCAAAAACCATAACCATATTTTAATTTTAAAACACTCAAACGTTTCGATTATAACAGGACTATAAAATTACACATTGGATATAATTGCTTAAATTTTTTTTAAATATTACATTGGGAACTAAATAGTTAATTGGAAATCAAACTACTATTCTAGAACTGAAATTTATTGGTAATTTTATTTCATTCTGTGTAATTAAAATTCATTTCTATTTAATTATCGTCTTTGTTACATTAAATGCATAAAATTAAATTTCTTATGAGTTATTTTTTATTTCATATCTCTGGTGATTTGTAATATATTTTAAAAGACAAATGGATGCTCTAATTTCTACAAAACACATTTTATCTATACTTATTGAAGAAAGTGTTTGCGCGTTTTGTATGTGCGTTTGTGCGTTATGTATGTGTGTTCTAATAAATCTATCATACATATAGTCATGTAATTTTGTTTGTAAGTTACAGCCATACTACAAGGCGCACATTCAGCCATGTTATAAGGTGCATCGAGTCACTCCTAATAGTGACTTAATGCACTTTGAGACCCAACTCTTGTGCTCAAATTCATTGTAAAATGAATAAGAGTATGCATTTTGGACTTTTCCCCTATGTCTCATTGAGTTCAAAATTTAATATTACATTATATTTGTACATTATATTTGTGAATTAGAAAAGCATAAACCGAACCTCATTTACCTTGTTCAATGTGTTTTTGAGTTTTTTCTCTCTCATGCACTCGGACAGGCAGTTTTTCAGTAGATGAATCTATCTAAAACTTGACAGATATCTATAACTTAGGTGATAAATTTACATATCAAAACTCATTTGCCTAGCTGACTGACTTTTTCAGTTTTTGTGTTCGCAGACAGACAGATAGAGATATTTCTGAACATTACTTTTTTGGATTTCAAGTAAGTCAGAATATTGCAAACTCAGTAAAATCTTGAACAATCCCCCTGCACTATGCATATAGATCGCATGGGAGAAGGTAAAAATCCGGAATTTCGGCTGTATTCTGAAAATATGACAGCTATATTAAATGCAGATTTTCTATGAAGTCATTTAATTTAAGATTTTTAATTAAGTCATTAAATTAAGTATCAATTTGTAAAAAGGTCTCTCATGGATAAGTATAAATCCAAAATCTTAAAACAATTTTCCTCAATTAAAAGTTTAATTTTTTAAGCTAATTATATATGAGCTGAAACTTTCTAAATTGAATCAGAGGAGCTCCATTAATATGGATGAATAAATTTGTCTCCTACTCACGAATTTGCATTGCATGTACAAACTTCATTAAATGCATTTTTTTGACATTAAAAAAATTCATTGCCTACCTCCATAAAATTACCTTTTTTGAATTAATTATCTTCGAATATAAGCGAAGAAGGCTTAATTAATATTGAAACTTATTCCCCAATATACTTAGATACTGCAGCCGATTCATACATAAGGCCTAAAACAACCCTACATTGAAACCAAGTGATGCATATCATAAGGATATTAACTTAATTGGATCTCTGGATGATACAGCTAGTAAAGGCTTAGATATACAACTGTTTATCAAATCACTGAAGGCTAATGGAGAATCAAAAGGATGAGGATTTTTTTCAGCTGCGTTAGGGAATATTAGAAGCTTAGACAAAATGCTAATTCTTCTCCTCGAGGCGGCTTATTGAACATGAAATTAAGTTCGTTGTGTCTCGTTCCTTAGCCAGGCATAAAGGAAGCCTTTAAAGAAAAAGAAACCTTACATTGACAATAAAAAAAAATTGCTCTTTGGAGTTTGACGACCGAATGGATAATAAATGTCCAATAATTTATTTTATATGCAAAATGATGAAATAAATAGCATTTTGAGTAGGGATTTAATTGATTAAATGAGTTGATGTAGAGCAGAGCTGGAACTCAGAGAATTCATAGAGTCAAGACACGATTCTGCCTTAGACTTGCTATTCAAACCATCCTAATGCAATTTAAAAGGGATTTAATGTAGAGGGCTCAATATTTGGAATGCATCCTTTCATCTGTAATGAAAAAATTTGTCACCTCAAAAGGGTGATCTCACCACAGGTAAAAATTGCGAGGCCCATTGTAAAATACCTCTTGCACAAGGGTCTCTAAAAACTATCCGACCTGTGTCCAGGAAAAATATATTACTTACGTGACGAAATTGGGACCCCAATCCCCTACAAAATAGTAACCTTGCACCTCCACACACTTAGCCCACCGACTCTTCCACTGCCAACAGCACTCCTAGAAAGTTTCTTTTGGAATAGTGCTCATTTATGCTGCCGCTGTCTGCATTTTCTCTTCTCTACTCTCAAAACGAGGTCCTTTCAACGGCATCTTCAAGTTCAGAAACAATCAGAAATCACAAGGAGCCGTAACGCATTTTTATTTTTAATACGCATAAATTGAAATGTTATGCGTATTAAAATATAAAAACAATAATCTGATGGAAAAAATAAGAAGTCTAAATTTTTATACACGCCTCCTGTCATGTTAGCCGTATTTAGTAAAATATCTTCATGCATTAACATTTTGATTTTAAAAAATTCCACTTTCCTCAAAAATTGAATAATTATTCCATTATTTTAGCTCAATCAACGATCACCTTGTAGAAACACTGTGCGGTTGATTTGTAAATTTTCTCTGGGAGGCAATTGAAATAATTTAAAACTATTGAAAAAAAGTAATATTCAAATATTCATTGGAAGTATTTCTTCAGTGGCATTTTGTTCCACAACTTTTCATTTTTATAGTCTAAGTTTTTAGAAATCACGAGCGAAAATGGTGGAAATTAGAGGAGAAAGAATTTTCCCTCATATCTCTGGAACAATCTACCATCTCCTGATTTACCAACAGAGGCTTTTGGTGTTTTTAGTGGAATATACATATATACTTATACTAATAACTTTTAATGACTAACTAATTCATCGGGAATACTGACAATGCTTAATTTTATTTAAATCTTTTATCTATATCTATACTTATAATAAAGCTCAGTGTGTGTGTGTGTGTGTGTGTGTGTGTGTGTGTGTGTGTGTTGGCGCTCTACAGGCCAGACCATTCAACCTACAGCTACCAAATTTGAAGGTGTATACCTTGGAGGTCGGGAATGTGCACCTGGGTGTTATTTTTTCAAATTTTTAATTAGAATTTTATTTATTTAAAAATTAAGCGAAATTTTGGCGTGTTTCTGTTATAACTGCCGAAAATGTTACCGCACAAGAAAGATTTTTACATGAAGTTAAAGATCAAAATTTTATCTTTTAAATGATACAAGTGTTTTACTCTTAAAATTAAATTTCTATTTTTAATGAATTTTTAAATAAATATTTTAACTATATTTTTCAACAATTTTTTTCGTACAAAATAAAAATAAAATTTAAGCTGCACGAGCACGTTTCGCATTCATGGGGAAAAATTAGCTTTTTTCAAAGTGTTACCATCACATTGATTAAAGCTCCAACTAAAAATAAATTAAATCTTTTTAGAAATGAAATCTGCAAAAATATAATTTTCGGCACGAGTCTGTAGGAAATGAAACAAATAAGAAATATTATTTTTTCTAAGAAATAAATTCAAGAAAAATTATTTTATGATCTTTTACACTCTCTATATTATTAATCCAATAAATCAGTTTTATTTTAAGGCAAGTTTTGTTTAATATGAACAGGATATCCATTCAAATCAGGGCCACACAGCTAATTTGTAAACCTTTAGTAAGACACGGATCTGCTAAAATGGTCTAAATGGAAAATGATTATATTTTATGTAACCTGATTCAATAAATGCTCTAATAAATAAATTAGATTTTACATAAAGCTTCTGCTGTGGAAATCACGAATAACAAAATGTTCCTGAAACACTAATATTTTAAATAAAAAGAGTTAATTTCCAATCAACTAAATCAATCAATTAAACTGACTGATTTATGAAAATTTGGATATCACTATTCAATAAAAAAAAAGGATAATTTTTGATTTTCCATCGATCGTTTCAAAGAAAATACGCCAATCAGCGCGCAGTTTTCTCAAGATTAACTGGTCTAAGATTATGAAAATGTTGAGTTTTTCTAAATTTTTAACATTTAAAACTTTATAAATAAGTCTTAGTTGATCGTGGATAATAGAAACATTCATACATTTATTTAAAATTTAGTGTGTCCAGAATATTTTTCAGAATATGATACCTTACTGCATTAAATTTAGACTTCATAATTTTTGAAATATATTTATAGGCCGGAACAAAATATTATTGTTGATTTCATTTCAATCCTTTTGAAAGCAAAACTAAAAACTGCATTTTATGCTGAATCTGAGAAATTTTTGTTGAATTATTCTTTGAGATATTACATAAATTATGAAGAATATTTTGTAGTTCACATAAGTCTTAAATACCGATCGAGTCCGTTTGCAATAGTCATATTCAATAATAATAATAATAATTAATAAATAACAATAAAGATGATAAATAGCATAAAACGCTTGGTTTTATTAAAAAATATCTTTATATTAATTGCAATTTCATCATTTCCACTTTAAATTAAAGTTGAAGTTTTACCGGAAATGACAACAAATTAGCAAAATATATATAGTAAATTGAACGAAACGATCTAAACAACAGTATAAGTTTGGTATGACTATCAAAATTTGAAGATTAAATATGTTTTGTTTGAGAATCTATTAAGAGACCAGTTACTTAAAATATTTAATTGAAAATTGTAGAGAGCGGTAATACTGGCGACCCGGCTGGTCGCCAAAGGCGGCTACTTTATTAAATAAACCTGTAACTGTAAATAATTCCTGTTAATGTAATGCTGAGCTTGTAAATGATTCTCTCTAGGAAATATTTATGATGAAATATTATTTAGGCTCAATGAAATATTATTTAGGCATTAAATTGTGATAGATGCAGAAGTTTTGTGTTATTTTAATCTATACATTTTATTAGTTGTGCACTTTAACCTGCTTAATGGAATCAAGTCCCATGACATCATAATGCCATGATTAATGTTATAGTGATGGCCAACTATTTGCCGGCTGTCTTCCGAGATAATTTAATTTATCTTTCTGATTCCTCGTCTGTAAATAATAAGGTGAAAGCTCTTTTCTTAACTTTCACCTATAGAAGAATATCAGACTATTAAATATTTCATGACGCAATAAAAAGTACTTGAATTTATTTGGAACAATGAAGACTTATTGACAATTAAATATTTAGAAAAATTCTTTTTTAAGAATGTCAAAATTTATGAAACATTTGAACGATAGCTAAATATACAATTTTCAAAATTTTATAATGTTTACAAAAAATAAATTATTTGTAATAATATGATTGGGAGTTATGGAAGAAATTGACAAAATATTGCTGAAATTTTAATTAATTAGAATTATAGCAAAGCTTTCAAATTAGTTATTTCAGAGTGTACACTGTTTCTGCACAGCGTATTGGTGCCAAATTTGACAACTGACGCTTCAATTCAATTGACATTTGACAATTCAAGGTCAAATGGTGCTGTCTGAAGAGGCGTGCGCGCACACACACACGCACACATGCACATATTGTTCAGATTTCAGAATAAAACATTGATAATCTGTCTTTAATTAAAAAAAATCGTGCTTCATTTAAAATTAAAGCATTAAAATTGAGTGAACTAGAATTAAACACAGAAGAAACATTAAACTGATATATTCAGCGAAAGATATACACGCATTTATTATACATATTTACATGCTCGTATGGAACTTTTATTTCTTGAAGGGTATAATTTAAGTTTTGTTTTGAAATGTTATGCTTATGATTGTCATATGTTTTGAAAATCCAGGCAAATATCCAGAAAATATATCCTTTGCCATAGTTACTTCTGCATTTTAGATACATTTTAGAGGGATACAAATACACTAGTACATGAAAGGGTGCCAAGTTGAGAGTACCCACTTATAATACTTGTCTTAACAATCGTCATACAAAAATAGAAATTTAATTAAAATTCCCAGATAAATAATGCAATTAGAAATTTAATGCTTCAAGGGAGTAATTTTCTGGAGCGTAAGAATTGAATCTCAAAGATTTTTTTCAGAACTTAATGGAAAATCACATAATTATATTTTATTTCCAATTTCATTGTACTGATGCTCTTTCAAGCATCAATTTTTATAATGATTAGATACTTAATTGCTGCATATTACAGAAACAAACAAATAAAAACTTATACGCAGAATTTCTTCCACAACTTTGGTTTCGGAAGTATAGGAGGAAACAAAACTTTTCATTTTTAGCAAATGTTATATATATATATATATTATTTGATTGAGTTATTTTGATTTCACATGATACTATTATGTAAATTAAAAAATTAAGAACTTATCCATTAATTTTAACGTTCTTTTCCTTTAAAACTGTTTATATTTTTTAATTATCTTTTTAAAGATATCTATTTTTACTTTCTTGGATATGAAGTAAGTATAGAGGAAGTGCAGTAATAGTCAAAAAATTCAAACTCGGGATTTTGAGGAATCGCCACGCTTTGGACCTCCCTGAGTTCGAAAAACACATTTTTAGAAAATGTCCGTCTGTTTGTCTGTGACAGAGATAACTCAAAAACGCTTTTAGGTAGATGGCTGAAATTTGGCATACGGTGTTTACATCAAATTTTGTTGATTTCTATCAAATTTTGAACACAATCCGTTCTGAGGAAGTCTGTCTGTCCAGCTATTTGAAGGAAGTTAAGATGATAGCTTCAAAACAAAGAGTTAGATAAATAAAATTTGATAGATATTAGGTGCTTGTATGTATTTTGATAATTTTTTTCACTTCAAAAGGGCATTTATTGAGAAAAATTGGTACAATAAATATTAATCAAAATATTTTCCATCATTTTCTACAACGTTTTCCCATTTTCGTCCAAAAAGTCTTGGAATAGATTGCCCTCCAGGCCGTTCTTTCTTTGACATTGAATTCAAATCACAGCTCTTAAATAGTTAAAACCAAAACCGACAATTGGGGTATGAAGGAGCAACGTCATCATAAGTTTCTAAAAGTGTCAGATAAAAAAATAAAAAAATGTAATATAGTGAGTTCTATGATTAGGGTCTTCCTACACTAAATAACTCAATAATACTAAATGGAAAACTTTCAACTTAATAACAATAAATTGGTAAAATCAAAACCATTGTCATTTATATAGATACTTCGTATGTTTATCAATAGATGTCACTGATTAAAATACACGAAAGCACTTAATAGATTTCACATCTGTGACATAAACATCTATTAAATTTTGAGCCAAATCCAATAAGAGGTTGATCGTCTGTCGGTCTACACTGTCAGAAACATGTAAGCTCGATGAATAAGAAACTCAATGATTTAAATATGTGAAATTAGGTATGTGATTTTGTGGTTACAAGTTAACCCTGTGCATATTTTTTTTTTCAGTCTCTTGGGAAAAATGCATCTAAACATGAATTCGATTTTCGGTACCTGGGACCTTGTGGTTCGCAGCCAAGTAGCATGACCACAATACAAAAGCAATTGCCCGGGTAGCGTAGCTCTTAACTGGCTTATAAGCTTTCACCACAATGCCCTGCCACGGATTAAATGGCAAATAACTCGTCAAGGATCACAAGATCGAGTCATTAAAATGCTAAATTCACCTCAAAAGTTAGTATTTCATTATTATTGTATGCTAATGCAAGGCATTCTGTGGGATAATACCTTTATTAGAGAATATACGAGAAAGTTTTGTGGAGACCACTGCCGCTGTTTTTTCGATAATTTTAATACATTTTTAAAAACATTGAAATAAAAAAAACTAATTATTTGGATAAGGAAATGAAATTATTAAGACTAGCTACTACTAAAATTCTTAGATTTTATAGTAATGATTTCATTTTTTTAGCAATAGAGTTTATACTCATATGTTTTGCAACTATATGAAATATCTCTTTGTTGGGTATGTTACTGCTACTATATAATTAAGAATAAAGTTTAAAAAAAATAAAGATAAGTGAATAAATTCAAATATCATCAAGATAGTATGTTTATGACAAGAAGTATTAATTTTATCATTAATAAAGAATGAATTATTGATAAAATGAAAAATTAATGAGAAGTTTCATTATTTTTTTAAACAATTAATTATTTTTCTTCAAAAGATTCATTTTATGGATAAATGATTTATATGCTATATACTATATCCATCCATTGAGTATAATATGTTTTCCATCTGACGGTGAACTCTAAGGAATCGTCAATTTTCTACATCTTAATATCGATAGAATATGGAGTATTCATATGAAATTATCATAAAAATTAAACAGCTATTAAAAGTAATCTTCTATGTATGTAAATCTAAAATGTAAATCTTCTTCTACATCAAATTGTTCCAAAATCGGTATAGGGCTTTTAGTTCGCAATGAGTCAAAACATTTGCTAGTAAACTCTGCAAGATTGGCGAATTATTTGTGGGTTGGCACTTCAGATTCTGCTAAGATTCTGCACTTCAGATTTTGCTAAGTCTCATTCTGCTAAGTTGCTGCAATATCCGCTACTGTTGTGGCAACCTCCATTCGTGGCTGAAGCTCGGGAAGACTTTGCTTTTCATCAACTGACACGGACTGTTGACAACATGAAAAGTTCAGCAAGACGGTTGAAAGGATACACCAGGGTTCAGTTGAAACGAGTGAGGAGGATCCGAGTTGCCATGAGGCTCAGGTGACGTCCTCATCATTTAGATGGGTTCAAAATTACGAAGTCTATCACAAAATATCCCTTGAGTTGCCTTAAAACTGGGTGTTAATGTAACTAAACTAAGCAATAAAATACTACTTGATATCAATTTAACTTGATTATACATTTACCGGTATTATTCTGAAACTGATTGACTGACGTGAGTTTTAACGAGTGACTCGCTGCAATCGAGCAGACTACTGAAGATTTACCGGGCGTTTCTTCAAGAGAAATATAAAGTAGGTCATTTTCCCTGAAAAATATCCATCAAGACAAATTTTCCCCAAATAATGTAATTAAGTCAAACTTCACATAAATGTTCACATCAATTATCAATTTACGGTCAGGGCAGGCTGTAGAATGCTAGTAATTTGCATGAATTTGCTTTCTTAGCTTCAGTTTATTTTAATTAAGTACAGAAAAAAATTGATGTGATTTGAAGATTGACTTATTTAATCCAGTTCTGGAAGACAAACATCAAAAATCCGATTTAATTTTTTTAGTATTTTGAATCACGATCGTTTATTTTTGAATTTTCTTATACAAACCGCTTCTGGGAATCAACGTATTCTCCTAGATTATTGACATTTAAGGCTCTTAAATATTAATGTGAATTTCGTATATTTTAAAAAATACATACCATGGGCCATTCACTTCATATCTTCGGCGTTTTAATCTGATGCCTAATGCATTCTGCCCTTGCTGAAATCTTGATGCCACGCCGATTCACTACGCAACCAAATGTATGCTGACTTTTTCCTTCCATATGATCAAGCCAACAGGATTGCCGACCCCCCCTCCCCAAGGGATCCAGGATGAAAATTCAGAGAATGATTCGTCCTCTCGAAGAATATCAAGATCTGTTTAGATTTCAAGAACGCTGTTCCCAAGAATAGCAATATACATCTATGTATTAATTTTCTGTTATTTTTGTCTTTGTACATAGCATTTATTTGTATTTGTATATTTTTTTTGTGCTGTTCTTTTTTTTTTATTTCTGTCCTCATTTATAATTTTTTGTTAATATTTTTATTATTATTTTTCTGCATTTCGTAATCACAAACAAACTGTAAAGACGTTTATGTAAATTAGCATAAGTTTTCAGTTTATCTCTAATGGTTTGCTTTATAAGCCAAAGATACTTCCCATTTTTATTTCAAACAGCTCATTGCTTTCGGCTTTCTTTTATCCAATATTAAAATCTCCCAACCAAATTTCAATCAATAAATGTCAGACTCGAACAATAGTTACAGGGATGGATAGAACAGAAGCGTCTTCCATATCTCTCCCACTTCATGCTCCTTACACTGTTTAAATCGGTGAGCCCTATCCAGGGCATTTCTAAAAATATTTTACAATTTCATTAAATAGAGAACTTTTGAATTAGCTGCAGCTGCAAAAACTGAAGCAGGCTGGAACGTTCATATAGTAATTTGCTTATATTTAAGTATTGCCATTCTGCAATTATAATAAGAACGATTTCTGTGCTAGATGTGTTATAGATAGATATTTAATTAATGGGATTTAAAATATTGTTTACTGTGCTACGCACGTTATATATAGATATTTAGTTACTAGGTCTTAAAATATTGTTTACACAATAGGTGAGTCGCACAACCAAAAAAGAAAAATGCATCCTACTGACCTAAGGAGCTACCTGTGCATTTCAAAACCCTACTATTCCTTTGTCATTAGTTTTTGATTCATAAATTTGACTGGAATTGTTAGACCAAAGTGAAATAAAAACACCGCTACCAATCATCAATTAAACGTATATGAATCGATGGTTTTGAAAATGAAGGGAACAAAACTTTCTGTTTGCAAATTGAAATGAGTTTTCTTTTCAGAATCTCCAAGAAGGCTCTTTTGGAAGCGTCGATTCATTGAATTATAGAATTATCGAATTTCAAGAGCAATTACTTTTAATAGACAGAAGAATGCACGGGATATTGATTATTGGAATTTGCAACGGAAGATCAATGTGACAAACTGTGGACGCGTCCTATTGAAATTATCGGCTCTTGTCGATCTACCTTAACATAATAGTTAGGACGAGAGTGAGAGTTTACAAGATTATTAATCCCTGCTTAAGATTTTGAAAATTTCTTAAAGATTTTATTCATGTTCAAAACTGCATGTGATCAAGATATTCCTTATTTTAAAACTTCAGAATAATTTGAATAGGACTTCTGAAAATTATTTCATAACGAAGATGAGTTATTAACAATATATTTTAATTGTTGTTGTATTGTGAGTTATGGCACTTTACAAGCCCTCTGACAGTCATCTGTCAGCGATTTAAGCCGAGTGAGTGTCTCTTGTTTTTTCAGTAGCGCCAGCTGGGACCAAAAGTATGACTTAGCTATTTCATGCGTCACATTCGCTTATGAAACCCCTTTTTACAGGGGAGCACATACAGCACCACACAGATAGAACACACCCGCATACAAAAAAACCATGTCCGGGTCCGAGCCCGGGATGCTCAGATCACGGTGAAGACGCGCAACCCCTATGCCAAGACGTCGGTATGCATTTTAATGTAAATTAAAATAAAAAGATTACTAAATGCTAATTTTAACAATTATGATAGACGAACTAATAATCTAAATAGGTACCAAAAATTACGACATTGGGACTTAAACTTTATTTTTTATGATTTTTTCAACGTTTGGCTTAGCGACGCAAAACCCCCGTCCTGTGGGATGATTCCTTTCGCGTACGCACCGTCCCGAGCGAACGTGTAGGATATAGACATCCCGCTCTGAAAAAGGTTTAAACAGCAATAAAAATATTAAACTAAAAATAGAAACATGAACGTATAAGAGTGGTAAGCATTGCATTGTTTCTATTCTTACCTCATTAATGCAGATTTTTTCTGATCTGAATTTTAAAACCTATTTGTAGAATATTGATTAACTGTACAGACTGAAATAAATTTATAAAATGATACTGAATAATTCTGAAATCGAATGTTTTTATTTATGAATTCACAATATAAATTTTCTATTTTTACTATTTATTCCTCATATAATAACAGAAAAAGTTGCGACTACTTTCAAAATCAGAGGGAGCAGCCTCTCCGAAACTTTATTGCATCCTGGCTCATAAAGGTGTTGCCCCCCATAAATATTGTGAACCTTGAGTAAGCTGTAATATTTAAGGAGGGGGGAGGGTCAGAATTTTAAATTTGAATTCTCATGCATGAGTGTTTTATACTTCATAGTCTATAGACCGAATTAGAGTATGCATTTTAGAAGTCAAATTTTTTGAACAAATGAAACCAAAATTAATTTTAAAATTATAATTGTAGTAACAAGGTTGCCTACCAAATTTCATGCATGTAGTCGTTGTATTTTTCAGCTATCGCATTTATATACATGAAAATATAAATGGTGACAGAGAAACGGTCACTATGGTGAAAGATTTTGTTCAAAAAATTTGATACAAATATACTCTTTGAATTCTAAAATTGTGCACCAAATTTTATTCATTTAGCCCTTTGAGTTTAATTCATATATATTCCAACTAACAGACAAACAAACTTTCTGAGCTTGGATTTTGTTCAAAATTGAACAAAACCTTCCAAATTTAGTGCTATTACTATTGCTAAATTTCATCCTTCAAGCTCAATGCGTTTTGGAAGTTAACGTGTTCACAAATATACACAGGCTGATTATCACAAACCCAAAATGTCTTTTTCAGATTATGAAAACCTGAAATCAAAGGTCAAAGATCAAAATTTGTAGCAAGTACAATGCTTTCTCTTTATGCTGGGTATTCTAAAAAAGTTTAGCAAGCTTGTGTTTCTCTAAGTATTGTTTCTAGCCACATACTTCCAATTACAAAGTTCCATTAAACAGGAAATTAATCGAAAATGCAAACATTATGAAATTTCAATTAAAAAATGATTTCTCAATTAAACTAAAAAAACTCAAAAAGAAGCAAATGGATTTAGAGAGCGCTAATGTTGCTACTACTAAAACACAGATGAACTTAGCCAAATTAGTAAAAATGTTAAGTTAATATAAGCAAAAAGAATTAAAAAAATGACAAATCTGGCCTGTAGACTTTCTCAAGGGTTACCCTCAGGCAGGGATTCAAACAAGGGATTTTTTTGTGAGGGTTCTGACTTTCGTCCAAAAATATTGATCCCTCGTGATCTGAAAATCCCCTGAAATTGAGGCCTTAGAGATAAACTATTTCACAGAAATAAAACAATAAATTATAACTTCCAAATCCAAGCGAAATTACAATAACACAACACAAACTACAAAAGATCACTCACAAACCACAAATATCATTAAAACAAAAAGGAAAGAACATACCATTAGCAGGTAAAACTCCGGACTGTTTTGCAAAAAAGACACCATTTTTTGAGTTATTAAATGTTAAAATAAATGTATTTTTTAACGAGTAGAATGCTTATTCTATAGTTCAAGAACTGCTGGAAATAATAAGAAAACATTGCGCCAAGTTCCACCAAAATATATCAATACCAAATTTACCAAAATTTAGAATTTGCAAAAACAGCATTTAAAGATGTATAAAAAAATTATTAAAAAAGCATTTTATACAATAAATATGAATAAAACTTATGAAAGAATGAACGCAGAAAGAAAATTCAAACGATTTTGTGAAAAAAACTGCTGAAAATTAACAATATTAAATTTAAAAATATTCAATATTCTTGACTAAATTCAACTTTTCAACTTAATCATGTTAAAAATTCGTAAAAGTTAGTAGTTTACCTATTACTATACTAAATATACACGAATTATTTTTGAAGAAGGAAAGGTAGAACTCAATTCGATTCAACCGAAGAAATCTATTCGAAAATTCAAACGGAAAGTTTAGTTCCAAATGTTAAAAGGATCACAACCTTTGATTTAAACCTGCGATTTATTTTGGAGCAAGGCAATGCACTTCCCATAGTTTAGTCAAATGATAAAGTTCCGACCTCTGAGTAGTTTTACAGACTTACTGACGTTAACATCACCTATAACATGTCTTTTCGATCATCTGCTAAGTAGTTTAACAGGGGTATATCATCGAATAATTAATCGATGGCGGAAAATCCATTCCAGTGACAAATCATTTTAATGTAGTCCATTTGTATAAGTTAATTCCCAAGAGGGATATACTTCCGAGCGTGTCAAATCCAATATCATTGGTGCCGTTTTACTTAAAGCTATGATAAATGGATATATTTTATTTCAATCTCATTCTCTCTCTTTAAGTAGACATCATAGATTCAGAGAGAATGATTGGACACAGATTTTCAATGATCAATCAATGTTAATGAGAATACTTTGAATTGCAGCTGCAGTTTTCAGAAAACATTGCTGAAAAAATAGTAATGGATTCAAACATCTAGTCCGAATAATAACGTTTTCGTTTTAGAATTGATTAGTTTATTTTTGTTATTTTTAGAATTTATTGGTAATGATATAGCAACTGTAGACGCAAAGCATTAATATGCAGAATTACAAGCGTCACTTGTACTCCTGGTTGAAATCTAAACTTATACCCTCAAATGTGAAATCCAATTTCAGTTTATTTCGCGTTCAGAATGTTTTGACGTTAACGTTTTGAGAAAGCGTTCAAAATGTTTAAATGTTAATGTTGATGTTTTTGAAGTAACAAAAAATAATAAGAATAATAATAGAAATTAATAAGCATAATAAATTTTTTTTATTAAATTATAAACTTAACGTTCAGAATGTTTTATTGTAAAGGTTAACGTAAACGTTTTTAGAAAACATTGCAGAAAAAATATAGTAATAGATTCCAACATATCCGAAATACCGTAGAATAATAACGTTTTAGTATCGATTAGTCTATTTTTATAATATTTACTGTATAATATTTTTATAATATTTACTGCATAATTTAGAATTTACTGTCTTGATATAACAATTGTGAACGCAAAACAACAATATATTGAATTATCAGCACCATCTGTAGTGCTGGTTGAAATCTAAAATTACACTCCTAAATGCGAAATCCCAATTTTTGTTTTGACGTTTATCGATTCAAGCAGGCTTACTTTTTTATATGTGTGAATATAAATTTGTTATGAAATTGTGAAGTTAACGTTTTATTTTATGTTGGATTGTAGCAAAGACCAATGGGTTGTAGTCTGCAATTTTTATTATATCCTTTCTTCATGGAACAGTTTTAATTTGTTTATTTTCTTCTATTCAATAATTTTTTTTAATATTTGTATTTGACAATGCATTTTTTTGTTAGTGTGTCACTATTTGTTTCAATGAGATTTTAAATATTAATTTTAATATGAGTATTCGTGAACTTTATGTATAGAGAAAATCCTCTTGTAAAGAAACAAAAGCTGGCGAGCGCCCAAGAGAAATGCAAGATAATGAGAGAGAAAAACCCAATAGAATAACAATTAGTTGTGGAATACCAAACTTCACATTTTATTTACATTTCTTCATAATGGACTGCAGCAAAGATTAATGAGCTGAAGTGTACTGATTCAAAATAATCTGAAGTTTCTGCTAATATTTTTCCAGTATTATTTCCTTTTTCCATTGTATTTTTTTATGTTAGTGATCACCATTTATTTCGAACCGATTTCTTAAATATTATTGATAAAGAATATTCCATTATGAGAAAACAAAACCTTTAATGTTATTATGCATTTACATCTAAAGTGTACTAGAAATAATATTTGTTTTACTATTTCTTGAGTGCTCTGATATAATATTTTTTAGTATAACTTTCATTAGTTAATCTTTGACAATTATATTTGAGATATTGTTAACAGGATAGCAATGTTATTTATGAAATAAATTTAGAATATTTCTCATAATTTATTAAAATTAGCGAAGGGAGCTGATCAGAAAAAAAGTGAAAACATTGAGAAGCTATTTTTTTTTTCAAATTTAAAAGTGATGTACAAATGTTTTTCGATTGATGATAGGCTCTTAAAGTCTGAAGAAAAGTGTCGCCGAAATATTATTTATTATATTCTGAAGTTAAATAAGATGCATACAATACTGTAAAAATATACAAGAAAGTCGAGAGAAGAACCTTAAACCTTTGAAATTGATTTTTATGCTTTAAATAATGCATCTTACAATGGATAATTTTATACGATGAACTATGCGTACTTATGCTGGTTTACAATGAAGAGCCTGACATTTTCAAAATCTTTGTTGATATTCGATTGCTTGGTTTTAATACGACTGTATTAATTCTCATTTTTCTAAATATGCATCATTTGATAGCAAATACATTAAAGCCTTTATTTAGAAATTTGTATTAAATTAAGTTTTTGTTAATTGCTCCTAAATCACCGTCCCACAAAATAATTTTTCTTGAAAAAATAAACAAAAATTTCAAATGGATTTTTGCTGTTTGGTTGATAAGAGAGTATTATGATTAGCATTGCCATTTTAGTGAGTTCAGACCTGACTCTAAGATTAGGGTTGGATATTGTATATGAGAGAGAAAGACAAGTTTTTCCTGCAGATGTCTGATTATAAAGGAAGATCGAAAACCTCCTTGACCACATGCTAATATAAATAATAATTTTTTTCTGAGTTTCTGCGATTTGGTTTAATTATTTGTACATCCGATTTTGAATCTCCGAGGGCTATTTTGTGAGAAGATGCATAATTTTGAGGCTTCGTTAGATAATGAAGGTGACACTGGAGGCAGTTATCCTCTCGCTAAATTCTTACGCCACACCAGTTGAAGGATATTTCACTTCATGTGATTTGTAGTGCACTAGGCCTTCTTATCCAACAATGCTTTTAGTGGAACCGTATTTCAAGCATGGAGTCCATCGACCCCAAAGTCGATGCTTTGCAAACAGACTACATCGATTTAGGTTTTATTTTATTATTTTCTATCTCCATTTGGGAACATGACATTAATCAACCAAAACTGTTATTAAAAGGAAATTAGTTAAAGCAATTATAGAATATTGGAAAGGAATATTTGTCTTTGATGTCAAAGTATCTACTTATAGGTAGTAAATCCTCTCCTTCGCTTAAAAAATTTTGCTGAAAATGTGAAATAAAATTCCTTATATATAAAGCACAATGTAACTCGTAGCAATTATTTTTCCTATACACCATTAAGTGTATCATTTCAACAAGTTTTCGTTAAATATTTAATAACTATGAATTATTATTCCTATGAATTATTATTACATCATGACTGAATATAAGGTGTACGAATATACTGCATTATCAGACAATAATACGGAAACCATTCAAAATAGACCATATTACAATGGAATCATACTTCAATCCCCTCTTCCTGCCAAAAAAGTGCAATGCATTCCGTCGTCGGCAATGAACAATTAACAAAACCTTAATATTATTGTTTTTTTAGAGGAATCGAGAATGTGCATGCTGATTAGGAAAGCGTCTTGTCTAAGTAATCGATATCTCCTCGGTCAGATATCGGGTATAAGAAATTATTAAAATACAGAATTTACTTTTGAGAAAGATTTTAATATCATGCCAAAAAAAATTCTTCCACAAGCAAATAATTGTCATTTAATACAATGAGAATAATATTAAATTTTTTAAAAATGTACAGTTTCATATTTATGGCAGGATTTCTGTATTGACTTCCTATTCATGGTAACTTCCATATAATATAGTAGTTAAGCTTTCCAGAAATAGCATATTACACAAAACAAAGAAGTAAATCAAAAAAGGTAATAAAGTTCCAAAGATTAAAAAATGAAGAAGCATAGTAGTCGCTTACAGACTACGAGTAAAAGATGAAAGCTCTTGCACACACAGACGGTTTATTTTCACATTTAAGACGAGGCCGACACATAAATATAGACAGATAAATGCCTACAGCACAGTGAATCTATGGTTACAAAATTTTATTGCAATAACTTTGCCCTTCACAAAGGAACAATGACATTAGAAATAAAACTGGTTGCCAGAGGCAATAGTATAATATAAAATAATAACAAAATACACTGGGAGAATGCAGAATCTAAAATAAAAGAAAATATTATTAAAATCAAATATTATCAAATACAAACATATACTGTCATATTTTTGAAATCAAAGAAAATGGTTCTACTTAAGCAATTTTTCACTAAAATTGCGCCAAGATAATTTATTAAAGTAATGTTTTCTTTGCTATTTCTACTGAGTTCGATTAATAGAGTGAATTAACTTTCTTGACAAGATATATTCTGTTTAAAAGTTTCTTGAACATCATCATTTCTTCTATTCTATACTTTTTGTAAAAATTATTTTATGTTAGATCTTTATTAATGTTTTTATAAATGTAGCACTCATTCATAGATGTTTCTTTCATTCTTTATGTAAAAAAAAAATCCTATAATTTTATTTTTGAAACTACAAGAAACTTTCTGACGTAAATAACTTTTCACTAAAAGCATGACAGGATAAACGAATTAAATACTGTTTTCTTTGCCCTCAGTGCTTAAAAGCACTATTAATCGAGTGTCTTATCTACTTTTAGCCAAGATATATTCATTTCTAATATTTCATTTCAAGATATATTCATTTTTTTTCTAAAGTCTTCTTGCTGTTTATTATGTATTTTCAGCAAAACTTCAACTATACTGGATCTTTAAAAATTTCATTATATGATATTGAAAGTTTTGATATTATATATTGAAGCGCTTCAATGCTTCTTTCTGAAATAACCTTTCAGTAAATATACAACTTTTAAAATAAGTAATTTTTTTAAGCTCCAATGGTCCATGAAAAAATACATGCATAGAGAATAGAATGAATGCATTACCTAAAATTATGTTCAAGTATGGTTACTTTTCGAAGAAACTTGTATTAAGATTCAAGCATTTGACATAAGGATGTCCAAGTTTCCAGGTTTTAGAAGAACGCTGCCGCTAATGAAGTGGGATGGGCTTTAACATTCCAATGAAACTCTTTATTAGTCAGGAAGTTTTCTTTAATTTTCTTTTAAGGTGACTACATTGCGAAATTATAAAATTTTTTATTTGCTATTCTCAACATTTGAACAGGTTTCTTTATAGATTAGCTAGAATTTTGTTTCTAAGTTTATTTTGCATTTACATATGTATTAATGCTGTTTTACATCATTACATGTTATTTTCTGGAATTTTAATTTTTGATAGAATTTTCTGAAGGAAAACCTCATAAATTAAATTCTAATGCAAATATTTTATTCAAATTTGGTGCAATGATTTCTCAATATATTTCCAGTTCCAAAACTACTGAATAAGTAATCTATTCCTATAGAAATATTTTATAGTTCTTTTAGTGCTTTACAATGTGAAAAAAATTGAAATTTTTGTATTATTTATCAGTGGAACTACAATATTTAAAGAATGGATAGAGATACAGCTTATTTTTTAATTCAGTAACTATATAGTATATTTCTTAAACTGTCTGCAACATTTAAAGCAAATCATTCGATAAACCTCTCAACTAAAAATTTCTTGCTTTATACCTCTTTTGAGCCCCAAAAAGCTATTTTTGTTAACTTTTGAAAAACATTTGTGCCTTAACTGGTATATTTTGGTTTCATAGATGTTTTTTTAATCTATTGAATGCAAATATTCAAAAATATAAAAGTAGCTTCGAACGTCTCAAAAAATTCAGCCCAAATTACTCTCATACCTTAAGGAAAGAATATGGAGGTGAAATGTGTAAACATTTGACTTCCAAAGTCGCAGGTTTGGCATGCTGGTCGGTCAGATGGTTGCCTGGGATACCACTATACTTCGTTTCTTTCACACGACTGGGTCAACTCGTTGAACAAGAGGTTATGTTGTTACAGCTATGCTTCATTGAGCCTCTTCCTGGAGAATACGACTTAGAGCCGAGTGATTTTTATCTCTTCTATAAATCGATAAACTGGCTAAAATGCCAAAATAACAAATTTATTCTAATAAAAGGCTTCGAAGAAATGTTAAGGCTTCAACATTTTTTGAGAATGTTATATAAAACCTAATCCAAAGATATGATAAATGAGTAAATATTCGAGGCGATTATATCGAAAAGTAATCTTATTGTATAAATTTTTTAGTAATAAATTTATTTTGTTTCCTTTTTCTTTTTATGATCCATTGGAAATTGAAAAAAAAAAACTGCACTTGTTGTTTTAACTGTTTGCTAAAATCTGGGCCTATCATTACGATTCTTTAAACGCATCTTTTGCTCTTAAAATGTTTTATTCTGTTGAGAATTTTTTGAAGATTTTCCGAATTTTAAAGACGATTCATTTTGCTCTTGAAACTTCGTCAATTTTTGTATTTTTTGAGATTTTCTCTATGACACGCTATTCGAAACTGAAATCGTGTTCTAAGAAGGTTTGTTGAATGCTACGAACTTTCTTCTATCCTTAAATATTGCTAAAGGGAAGTCGTATCATATAAATGCTGTGCAACGCCCTCTGGTGATGAAAACTATAAATAAAAGCAGAATTAAGAAACATAGCTTTTAATGGCCACTTTTAGTATTTTAACGCCTACATTTGTAATAATACAGAACAAATTTATTTTTCTTAAGTGTCAGGGTAAAATTAAAAAAAAAATACTCAAAAAAATATAACTTGTATAACAAGTGTAATGGTCTTGAAAAGTATAACATTGAATGTGTGAATGCAACTAGGCCTGGCAAAGGTAACTATGAATACACTATTAATATAATATCCTAGATATCCTATAAATACTTAGTGCCAAGATGTTAAAGTGGCTCATGTATGCAGTGTTTGCGATTCAGTTTATAATTTAATAAATAATAATAGCGATTAATTTAAATCGGTACCTCTGCAAAGTTAATTTTTGAAGTTTCGAGTAGCAGTGGAAATTTTTAATAAGGAAGTTATCAAGGGGTGCTCGGCTGATAGAGGCCTCAAGCAAATAGATTAAAAGTTTTATTTCACTAGTAACCAAACAACTAAATTATAAAATCACGCATAAATAAATTTTCTATGAGTTATAAAATATTATGATTATAATGCATATTTACATTGAATTATTAAGATCATTATTAAATAAATTAAATTATAATTCTTATTTATAATGGAATATATTTTATCTATCATTTGATAAATCATAACATAAAATTAAGATCTTCACTTTCAATTTTATATTTGTTTGAACATTTATCAATTCCCTATAATCCATTAAATGAGTTTGCACGCAAGTAAGGAAAACATCTTAACAAATAAGTACAGTTGATTTTTCAAGGGTATAATTAATCCAGTCAACTTTCCAATGAATGCAAAATGTAAATTTTCAAAAATTACCTAATAAAAATTAACGAAAAATAAATCTTAATTAATTTAATTTAATTTATTAAAAAGCTAATTTAATTTATTAACAAGTTGATAAATAAAAAAAAATGTGTTGAAATACGAAACTTAAAGTAACATCTATTAAAGGAAAAGTCTTATTATGTGGTTTCCATGTGGCCCACAAAATGCCTAAATTCGAGATTGTAAAGTAGGAAAGAAATGGTTTTATCACAGAATATGCTATAATGTTATTGAGGAAAAATTATAACACTTCAATCAATTTTTAATGAATTAAAATTTTGAAAAGTCTTTTCAGTCTAAGCACCTATTATCCAACAAGTAACTATGCGCCCAATTTGCCTTGTAAAGCGTTTTGAAAGATTTTTGATTAATGAATGTCAATTGACGAAATATACATATGATATACCAGCTTATTAATATCACGCTGAACATAATTTTGAATATATATTAAAAATATTCAATTTTTAGAAATGATCTTTTATTTAAATACATGATTTAATATTCCTT
Source organism: Argiope aurantia (assembly GCA_026543865.1). Classification (NCBI taxonomy): domain Eukaryota; kingdom Metazoa; phylum Arthropoda; class Arachnida; order Araneae; family Araneidae; genus Argiope; species Argiope aurantia. Next base: position 1,201,918 of record JAPMOR010089332.1, on the reverse strand, counting down.
AATAGTTGTTCTTTGCTTTCGAAAATAAATAAATTTAATCGATACAAATTTTGCCATGAATATTAACTTAGACCAGAGTTAAAGAGAGAAAGAGAAGAAAAACCATTCAAAATCCAATCCGTGTAAGTGGCCTAAAATAGTTTCTGCTTGCTCGGGGCACACACAATGTCGATATGCGGTAGCGGAAACAGAGCAGATGTGGAACCAGATGCCCGCAAAGATTAGGTACCACACTCGATTCCTTCAATTTTATGTGTTAACATTTGTTTTCTCTACTGCTTGAAGTTGGCGTCTCAAGGGTCCAAAAGGGGAAAGATTACAGTTCTTTTGACGGTACACAGTAGTCAGGGTTACATTTTTTTGAGCAAAAGACCCAGCAGTTTAATGGAGAATTTCCTGTTCGCAGCAAAAATCCAATTTCTGTATATGTAATTACATTGAGGAAAAAATAAGTTGAAAATAATCAATTCTTTCGGTCAATAACTGAGTTCTCTCTCTCCCTCTCTCTCTCTCTCTGTATATATATATATATATATATATATATATATATATATATATATATATATATATATATAAGTGAAATTTATTAAAACAATTGTGAACAAATAGTAAATTTTAAAAGAAATCGTTTTCATAGGTGTAGCTAAAGGTAGAAATTATTATATATATTTTATAATAAAAGACATAAATATATTTTTATCTAATATTCCCTTATCCAATATCCTCTATAATAAATATGTATATAATTATATAATATTAATAAAATACATTAATATAATTTCTTAATATCTCACCTTGATACATTAATATAATTTCTTAATATTTTTATTTTCGCAAAAGTGATATGATTAAAAAACAGCACAAGTGTGAAGCATTAATTGAAATCTCTGGTAAAGCAGTTACTTTTGACTTGTAAAATACTCCAGCTAAATGAAATTTTAATCGTATATATAGTAGTTATATAACTTTTAAAGAATATTTAGGAATTTTCCTACAAACCATTATTCTTGTTCCTTAATTTCTTGATAATATTGTTTTGACTACATTATGTTTTTACAGTTCTGGCATCTAGAATTTTGATAAATTCTTCTTTTCAGCCTTTAATTAAAACGTATTATTAAAATTCTAATTTATTTTTATTATATTTTCTATATTAACTAGGTTTTATGGTAGATTGTTACAAAGATTATGGAAAAATGTTCAATTAATAATTTACTCAAAATTATCAGAAAATACTTTTAAAACATCTAATCTATATATTTTTTTCAATTTTAAGCATCAGATTAACTGATTATTAAGTTATGAAGCTATTAAAATATTGTTAATATTGTGATATAAATATATCGTTGTAAGAAACACATAGTTACTGAAATTTTCTATTGTAAGTCAGAAATTGAATGTAAAATTCACTATCAAATTTCATTATTTCTAAAAATAACAAAAAGAAAAAAACTAATTCAAAAGATTTGAAGACGCAAATTATGAAAATATTTGTAATTTAGATCCTTATTTGATATTTCCAATCATAAGTTAATTTAGATGTATTAAAATCACGCTTTTATAATCTCCCGATGAAAAATCGGTTGGGGAAAATTGTATAAAAGAAAATAGCAAAACATTTTTATAATCTTCTAAATAAACATGTCAGTAAATAAATTTCAAATTTTACTAAATAATGGAGCTATAGATGGATTGCAAAAAAAAAAAAAATAATAATTAATTTCAACTAAGACAAATAAATATAAGGCCTTAAATTTCAAAATATGACTAGAATAAATATTTATTAACGAAATAAATGTTGCAGTTTAATTTAATTAATCTACATTAGAAATAACAGAAATTCCCTTTTCATAAAAGTATGTTCATTGGCATAAGGCCAATCAGAATATGAAATGTAGGAACAATATTATCTTTGTATTCAGATATAATTTTGTTTTTTCATTTGCATTTTTGTTCTCTTTACCCTTTTTTAGAAAAAGAAAATAGCACTCAACCATTAAAAAAATAACAATAAAAATAAAACATAAAAGCCACAAAGAAAGTGGTACAAATTTCTTTATTTTTATTTAATATTCTCTAATTCAATATCCTCTATAACACATTATGTAAATACGTAATATAATATTAATATAATACATTAATATAGTTTCTAAATATAAGGCCTTAAATTGTTTAATTTTTAATCTTGCAAAGGTGATATGAATAAAAAATAATTCTAAAGAGCAGAAAATCAATATCATTGATTATTATCTCTTGAAAATATTTCAACATTTGCTTTCATTCAATTTCAATTTTGATATTCAATAAATTTTCTGAGCTGCTAGATGTCGTAATGAATGCATACAATTAGAGAGTGCATAAAAGAAAATTGGTTAATGTCTATTTAACTTTTTCCCAAATGTCTTTCAAAATGTCGTGCCCAATTGAATATTGTTTCATTATTAAAAATTGCTACGTACACAATTACAATTCAGCACTCTTCTTATATATGTGGTCTTCAACATTGAAACTGACCTAAGCCATTAACATTCAATTTGGTCATAATCCTAGTGCACTGCACTGGCTGTTTTATTCATCAGATATTTTCAGCAGATATATTTACCTATATAGAAAATATAGCAAAATACTTTCTACTTTTAGTGTCGTTTAGTTGGTTAAAAGAAAGAAGCAGAATGGTATTAGCTACAAAAAGGCTACATTTTTCTCTCATTACTACTGATTCATTTCTCATTTGGAAAATATTGTTCATCCATTTATCATTTAACGCCCATTGATTTAACGCAATCTACAGAAACACAACATTTATTACAATTCAAGTTTGTAGTTTAATTAAAACTGACATTTTACTTTAAATTGAATCTATGCAAGCCATTTAACAAAATAATTCAATAAATTGTTGATACTGCAAATTTCAAAGGGGATAAAAGGGGATCCCAACAATTAGCATTCTTATTTGCATATTTTAAATCAAATAGATAAATATTGCTTTAAATTGCTGTTTTTTCTCATTTTGTTACGTAAACAGAATAATGAAAAGCTATATGCTGTTTTGAATATAACCGGTTCTGCAATCAAATATCTCTCCGAAATTAAATTAAATTCTGAAACTTTTAATTTCGGAAACACATTAGCAATTTTTTTTCATGCACAATCTTTTTATTTAATCGGTATTCTTTATTATTTGGGACTATTACAATTGGTTACCATACCGTTTGAATTCGCTTTAAAAATGACAAAACATTTACAATAAAGCAAATACTTTTAAAATTCTAAATATTAATATTTTAATTATAACAGATTTAATGAACTCATAAATAGGTTAATTGCAACGACTGATTTTTATATTTCTAAAGCAAATCTCAAAAAAAAAAAAAATCTTTGGCTCTGATATTAATGATACATATCCTTCCAAACCTATTTAAATTATATGCTGCAAATTCCAATATAATGTTTCTTTGGTGTATTGTCACGTACACTGAAAGTTCTATGTAATTTAGTTGGAAACTCTACATATTATAAAAAAAAAGCTTTTAAAGAACCTTTACACCATCCGAAATATATAGGCTGTTTCTTCGAATGTGTTTGCAAATGTTGTGCATAAGAAACGAAATAATTGACGAAAGTTATGAAGAATTAGCAGCTTTCTGTGAACTTTTACAAACCAAAATGTTTTTTTCCCTCTTTAATTTATGGCTGGTCGCCTAAATTCCATCGGGAACAAATATGCATTGAAGAATAGGAGTTCAAGAATATTCTTTAAATGTATAATCT
>JAPMOR010089332.1:1093324-1198047 GCA_026543865.1 Argiope aurantia | reverse complement strand
AGCATTAGGTAATTAAAACCTATAATTGAAACAATCTAAAATTAAAAATATTTTGGAAACAAAACAAAATTATTTCGGAATCGCAATTAAATATTATTTCTGATTCAAACTAAAACTAAAAAAAGAACAGAAAAAGCACCATTGTATTTAGAGAGCGCAAATGCAGCTACTACTAAAACACAGATGAATCAAGACAATTGTAGTAAAAAGCAAGTTAATAGGAAGAAAAGTATCAAAATTAAACCAAATAAAATAAGAATCCGGCCTGAAGACTTTCTCAAGAGTCACCCTCAGGCAGGGATTAAAAATAAAGGGATTTTTTTTTCTGTGAAGAAATATAGACTAAAAAGTCCTACTATTGATTCCTCGTGGCCCGAAAATCTCCTGAAATTAGGCCTAAGAGATATACCATTTTAACAGAAAAAAAACAATAAATTAGAAGAATACGACCACTAATAAGCAAAATAAAATAACATAAAATTACCATTATAATAACACTCAAACCAATTATGAAAACTAAAAGGAAAGAACATACCAGCTGCAGGGAAAAAAAAAACTATTAATTATTATAAAGAACTATTAATGAATATAACTCTAATGCAACTTATATTTTAAATAACACGGGGAAAAAGGAATTAGATAAAAAAATGCTAATTTTCGCAAAAAAAAAAAAAAAAAAATCAAGATTTTCTCTCTAAACTATCCTTATTTATTTCCAACAATTAATTTTCATAAAATACATTAAAATTCAGATTCGTCACTTGTAGCACTGGTAGTTATAATTACTATACGGAAAAACATTAAATACTTAAAAATTATCATGGACAAAATCAAAGATGAAGATAACTTTATAATTATTAGTAACAAAGAAGTACTGGATTTTCTTAAAGATAACAACATTAATAAACTTAATACTATTGATTTCGAAAATTTATACACCAATCTACCTCATAAAAAATAATAATGTTCTTTGTATGTATGTTCTTTCCTTTTTGTTTTTCATAATTGGTTTGAGTGTTATTATATGGTTATTTTATGTTATTGTATTTTTGCATATTAGTGGTCGTATTCTTCTAATTTATTGTTTTGTATTTTTCTTTTCTGTTAAAATGGTATATCTCTTAGGCCTTTTCAAATTTCAGGGGATTTTCGGGTCACGAAGAATCAATAGTTGAACGTTTTAGTCTGTATTTCTTCACAAAAAAAAAAAAAAAAAAAAAAAATCCTTTTTTTGAATCTCTGTCTGAGGGTGACCCTTGAGAAAGTCGTTAGACCGGATTCTTATTTTATTTGGTTTAATTTTGATACTTTTTTCCCCTATTAACTTGGTTTTTATTACCACACACACACACACACATGGAGTAATACTCTTAGTGAATTGTAAAAATCTTTTATCATGTGAGAACATGATGTTCTTTTGGTTTGGTTTGGATTTTTGAAGCCTCCAAATGCACAGGCAGAAAATAAAGAGCAGGGTTGTAAGAAGTTGTCGCCGAAAAAGCACAAGAAAAAAAATGGGAATCAACGCGAAACAGCTAGATGAAGTATCCAAAGTTTATATATATATATATATATATATATTTAAATGATCAATTATCAGATTTTCTTGCTGGCAAAAAGAGTGTTGGAGCTCGAACGATTTTGTGATGAAATAAAAACCAATCGTTTTCTAAATATGGACGAATGAGTAAGCTGATAAGCATAAAGTTGCTTCAAACCGGTTTAAACTTAATTTTCACGAAAAAGAAATTCCGGCCTCGAGAAAAAATAAAATATGAAGCTCGATTGATTTTGAGAAGGTCAAAAATCAACGCCTTTCTAAATGCGAAATATGATTCATGTGAGAACATGATATTGTTTATCTGTGGAATTGATACTACTTGACTTCAAAAAGTAATGTTCTCACATGATAACTTGAAATTTGAGACAGCAGATTTCAATTTTTATTTTGTTTTATTTTATTATTTTTATCTAATCATATTTTGTTAATCGATAAAAAAATAATTTTGAACTTTTTATATGAAGTTTTATAAGACACCATGCTATGATTATTGCGTAAATATTTCACGCCAAACTACGCGTGGCATCTGCTAATGTTAAAACGTAAAAAAAAGAAAAAAAAAAAAAGGATTGCAAGATTAACTTTTATATTTCGGAACGGAAAATAGGGGGGGGGACCTGATTCTGTATTTTTTGGCGATTATCAACTTTAGTTGATGTAAAATATGGATGTCAAATAATGAAAGTTTCAGCAATTAGATTTTGAAAGGAGCTAGTAAATGAAACTTTCGTTCAACTTAGGTCAAGTTGAATAGTTTTTTGTCTCTGAAATTAAGTAGCATGAAAAAGAAAAATTATGAGTATTTTGTTTAAATATGATTAATAACATTGCAACCGCCCTCAGTTAGTTGTTGCATTAATAATTTCACAACAACTACGTTTAATAATTTCTGAAAAAAATATTAAAAGAAATTCATTTTGTTCATAATAAACAATTTTTGTATTTTACATTTATTACTAAGGTAATGGCATTAAACACTAAAAAGCGAATTTATCATTGAATTCTCATCTTTTCAATGGAATTTGCCGAATTAATTCAATTGTAAAACAAACTATATTGATATAATGTATTATTAAAAATAATATTATGATATAAAACAATGTTTAATAATATTTAATAGCAAAGTTTTTTTATCCAAATATTCTTATTCCGTAATAATTACTCTTGTTCCCAATCTCTAATAATTTTCTTTATTTCGATAAAAACTCATCATGTTTAATAATGATAAAAAATCTTTAAATATTATAAATCCACATTCTTTTTCACAACGGATCTTCATTTCGATAAATTTCCAGTAGCCAGTCAAATGAATAAATAAATAACTTATTTTTATTTAAATAAAAAGAAACAAAAAATAAATATGAAGCCTTGCCTATCTTTTCGCAGAATTTAAACACGGATGAAAGATAACAGAGGTTAAAAAAATGAAAAATTCACCAAACGATTTCATCGGATGATAATAATTTAATATTTATAACTGTTTAATATTTCATTTACTTGGTCGTTTTAATTTCACAGCTGTCTTTCCGTTTTCGCAGATGTATTAGCTGAAAACTTCATCTTCTTAAATATTAAATTCTAATCTGTTCGTATATCATTTTACCAAAGAATCAGGAAAAGAAAAACCACTTCATTGCCTTTCCATGAATTTTCTACATTTTTAGCCGAATACTCGACAGTGTCGGTGACAGTTAATAGATACCTACGGCAGATAGATGAATGAATTGTGTATCCAGAGATGATGTGTGGTGAAATTTTGTGGGCGTCGTTTTATATGTGCCGAAAGCAGCGGAAAATTCAGAACAGATGCTGCTGTGTCCTTTTTCCGGGTTAAGAACCCAACTATGACATTTTATCGTTAAGTCGTCTGACGTTAAAGGCAGATGAACAATGGTCAATGAACTTTTATTTTCGAGCTTTTGCTGAGTTAGATGTCAAAAATAAAAGTTTATTTATTCTTATTGCGTTACAAAGATATTGTGAACTGATACTACGGAGCAGCTTTATTAGAAATACATATCAAAAACCTTCCTATCTCTATTATTTAGTTTACGCGAGCAAAAAGGATTTCATTTATAACTAGCCGTTTTTGGTGACCAGCTGGCTCTTGGGATAAATGCTCTCTAAAATTTTCAATTCAATATTTTAAATAGTAATTTGGTCTTTTAATAGCTAAAATATTTTTAAACTTCAAATTTTGAGAGTCAAATAATTCATACTATTATAGAAGTCTTATGCCGTTTTGCTCCTTTAACTATGTATGTTTCTAATTTTTTGAAATTTAAACATTAAATTGAAGCGGAAATGATTGAACTTCAATTAAAACAGAAAATAATTTTGGGTGAAACTAAACATGGTTATTAAAAATATGAGTGCAGTAAACAGAATTGTCCAGAATTGAAGTCTTACGAGAACTATAGAATTTTTTTAAAAAATAATTTATTCTATAATTTAAAGAATTATTTAATAAAAATTTCTCTAATTTATAAAATTCAAAAGAATTTAAATGGCATAAAAATAATATTTATTTTAATTCACTCAGGGGTAAATATATTTCTGAAAGAATTATGAAGTCTAAATCTTATACAGTCCTTCGATATTATGAATAATTTCGAATAAAATATTCTTGTCACTTCAAATTTTAAATTTAAAAACGCTTCTATCTTCTGTGGCCAAATTTTACAGAATTATGAATATTTTAATATCGCTATTTTAGGGATAATCCAAAATGTCGTTATTTTAGGCAAATCAGCCATGGGGATACTCATTGCGATGATTGGTACATCTTTGAGAAGGTTATTGGAGTGTCCTAAAATATTTTTTTTATATAAAATAGTAATATTCGAAATTGGTAGACTCACTCAGTTTTATTTGTAATGGAATGGATATTTCTTTTTATTTAAAATATTAGTGTCTCAAGCATATTTTACGAAATATGACACTTAGGACTAAGAGTCTGTATAAAAATACAAAATTCGTAATTCATCAAAGCATTTCTTTATTCTTACTGCATAAAGTTATTATTTTCTGTACTTGCGACTGAGTGAGTCAAGAAATTTGAATTTTACTATTATACATAAAAAAATATATTAGACTACACCAATAACCTTCTGAAAGAAGATGCTTCAACCAGCACCGTGAGTATCCCCATAGCTGATTTGCCTAAAATAATGACATTTTGGATTGTCCCTAAAATAGCGATATTACAATATTCATCACTCTGTAAAATTTGGATATAAAATATAGAAGCGTTTTTAAATTTAAACTTTGAAGTGACAAGAATATTTTACTCAAAATTATTCATAATATCAAAGGGCTGTATAAGATTTAGACTTCATAATTCCTTCAGAAATATATTTGCCGACAGAATCAAAGCAAAATATTATCATTTACATCAGAAGTTTGAAAGGATATTGAAAGTTTCATAAATTTTATAATTTAAATTAAAAAGATTTACAGGTTGAATTCATTAATTTCTACATTAAATTAATAACCATCAGCCATTTTCAAAAATCACTCTAATCAAATATCACAGTAATGAATAATATCAAATGTTAAGATGTACTTTTTATTCGATATCGGAAGGAAACGTCCACCACCTATTTTAAGCCTTACTGGAAATATCACATAACTTCACTAACCTTTTAAAAATAAAATCGAAAACTGAATTTTACGATAAATTAGAGAAATTTTTATTGAATAATTCTTTGAGATATTGTATTAGTTATAAAAAAATATGTTCTTGTACGCATAACATTTAAATGCTGAACGTTTCTCTTTACTGCACTCATTTTTTATAAATAACTCATTTGATTCCAGCAAAAACATTTTTATTTTAAATGAAGTTTAATAACTTCATCTTCAATTTAAAATTCGAATTTTACGAGAGCTCATAGAAAATTAGAGGTGCATAATATGATGAATAGCGTAAGATTTCTATGATAGTATGAGCTATTTGATTATCAAAATTTGAAGCTTAAAAATATTTTGCTGAAGAAGCTGTAAAGAGAATAAATCACATAAACTTTCGAACGGAAATTTTAGGGAACATTAATAGGGTCGAACCAGCTGGTCGCCAGAGGCGGCTAGTTTCCATTAAATTTTCATGTCAAATAAACTATAAACCACCTTTCGGCAAATAGATGGTAGAAAAAGACAATATAGAATTTTATATTAGAATGTCTGTGATGAAATAGTACATTGAGGCATTAGTACGTAAAGAACTATCAACAAGAGATATAAATGACAGATAAAGTAAGAAGAACTATTTTTACAGATTCAGCATTTTTCAATAGTTTTTGAAAGAACTTTCGCGACAGTAATGCATGATTCAGTGGATGCGCATCGATTGGTATACACCAGAAATCACCTAAAGCACTTTTTATACATTTTTAACAGCTGATCGACTGCACGTAAAATTTTTCCTTGGGTTAAATGAAATTTTTTGGAGATTTTTCACTTCATCCGTAAAATTCATACATTTCAAATCAGCTGATCGTACGACCAAGAAGTAAGTCCCCAATCTGTTTGGTTTAGTAGATAATATAACCAACTTCCTTGGTAATTTCTAATGCTAATGCTGAAGGGGACTGTTGGCCCTGTTGATAGGTAATCGAGGCATAAATCGAGTGAGTATGAAAAGAATTCCTGTCATGAGTTTTGTCGAAATAGAGGGTGCCCCAAAATTAACTCAAGATCTGAATTTTCCACCATTCGTGCAGTAAAGTGTTGGCAACCCTATTAAAAAAATCATTTGACAGCTGATAGTTTAGTAAATATGGAGTGTTACACGGTAGAACAACGTGTTTTCATTGTTGAACAATATTTCAAAAATAATTAAAGTCTGATAGCCACAGTTCGAAAATTTGAGAATTAAGCTCCTAAATCGTTTTATTTAACACCATTGGATTTCTTTTTCTGGGGTTATTTGTAGCTAAAGGTTTATGCCAACAAGCCCTCAAGAATGCTTGCGTTGAAGGAGAAAATTCAACGCTGCATCTACCATATTTATGCAAAACAATTCAGCCACATTTATGCAAAATGGTCGTGGAAAATTTCGACAAAAGAATGCGTATGTACGAGCAAATCCGTGGATGCCATTTTCCCAATGTGTTATTCCATACATGATCCCATCCTGCGTACTTTAAGAATCAATAAAAATATAGCAATTTAAAAAGGGGGATGTGCGTGTGTTCTTTTTATTTATTTCAAATCTTGAGTTAACACGTTATTCTATTGTGTAATGTCGCTGCTGGTCTGGAAGTTTGAAGAGAGAGGTGCCAGTTCAAGTGTCATCCTCTTCATCTGATCGCATTTCAAAATTACGAAGTCCGTTTCAAAATAGTTCTAGCGTTGTTTTAAAAAAACGGGAGGTTAATTTAACTATACTAAGCTATCGTGTAATACTCTATTTTTACTAACTCAAAACTATCAGCTGCCAAATAGTTTTTACATGAATACACAGGAACAAACACAACTTAGCCTAAACGTATACAAGAATAACACTTTCAATAAACAGTAATACGTAATAATGAAGCAAAACATTTTGATTTATTTTAATGGTATTTTCTCTCATTTACTTTTAGATGGCTACAAGAAGAATGGAAAAGATGATATTCTAAAGTCGTTTGAATTTGCTATATCATTGCCGTGCAATCAAAATGTAGTATGTCAAAAATCATATACATCAAAACATACGATACGTTGCTGTAGCAGCTGGAGCCACTAGCAACATATTTTTATCAATAACAGTTTTTGACAATATAAAACAACAATTACAAACAATTTAAGAGCAAACGTAGCTAACAATTACAAGTGTTTTACGTTAAGACAATGTTTTGGTAAATTTGACATATGACATTTTTATATAATAATGACGATGTATCTTTGAAACAGTTGAGCAGAAACGAAATTATTTTCTGTGGCAATGTTTCATTTTGTTCAAAATTCAACAGAATCAAAGCTTGTACATTATTAGTTTTTATCCGTATGAATGAAATAATATATTAAAATTATATAAAATTGCATATTTTCTATTGGTATTATGCAGCAATCTAATTTAAGAATGGATTATTGTACTCCTATCATATAAAGTGATATGTCAAATTAATTCAATATTTGTAAGATCAAATTTCAATTTTGCATAATTCATTAGTTTTTTTTTAACGGATGAAAATGTTATATAATCTATAATGTTATATACCTACTGAAAAACAGAATTTAACTTTGTCAACTGGTTAACATTATTTGAAATATTTGAGTCAATGCGAATTTTAAAGTAAAGATAGATAATAGTGAAAGCAAAATTTGTATGCATTTTAAGAAATTTATGTATCTTTTTTATGAAGGGCAGACAATTCTGAATTCAATACTTGCTAATTAGCATACTTATGGAATAAATTTATATATTTTCATAAGTGAACATCATAGATACAATAAGGAATTCAAAATGCCGCAACTTATCAACTCTCTACCGATAATCTTTTATTTCGAATTTCCTCAATTTCATTTTCTCATTTCCTTAATACCAAGACACTCTCCTTGGGTCTGTTCAAAATATGAAAAACCCAGTTTTGTAACTTATACTTTACCTGAAATAATGAAAAACATTACGCAGTAAGACTTATGTGTAACGTTTTTAATATCTGTACTGTGAATTTATTTTTATTATTACCCAAATATTATACTAAGAGAAATGCTTTTGAGAATATATTTTGATGTCAAATTTTAATATATTACCGCTTTACTATTAGCAAAATATTTCACACTTCGAGTAATCAAATGTAAACTGAAAAGAAATTCAAATATTAAAATCAGTGTTAGAGCTTATAATAATAAATAAAAAAAACTTTTTTCAATTCATTTTTCTCAAGTTCAGACAAGTAGCTCCGTTACGGAAGTTGTTTATAAAAACATTTATTTCGCATAAGCTTCAAAGAAATATTTAATTATCTCCACGAAAGATATTCTGGAGCTGATAATAGAAGAATTTCACATTTTGCATAACAATGGAACTTAAATGTAAATTTGTAGACTTGCTATCTTTATTTTTACAAGTGAGATCTTTTGCATCAGTTATTTTCCTTTTATTTGTCAAAGGTTTAAATATCGTCGAATAACATTCGTTTTATGTTGCACTCAAAGGGAATTTATTTCCTCTGAATTACAAGAGAATTTGGATCTGATTTCACTTCCGCTCTTTCAATTCTTTATGTAAATATATCAAAATAATTAATGTTTCTACGAAATAAAACAGAATTTATTTCGATACAAAGTAAAAGTACAATAAAAGAATCTGTGCATTGTTTAGTTTTATATACCCGAGTTAAAAGAAAAATAAAATTAAAAATAAAACCTAGAACACATGCAGAAAATTGCTTGGTAAATATGTAATAACTGGTTCCGTTTGCATTTCTGCTAGTTTTTGTGTTCTGGCAGAACATCGTTTAAATCGATTTCTGACATGAAAGAATTGGGAAACATTTGTGAATAAAATCTTAGAGAAGCATACAATAGCATCCCTGCCTTGTTAACAGATCTTCTTCGTTCACGAACTAATTATTCAGAAGGCAGTTAATTAAAATTCTTGAGAAAAGAAATGACCTTTAACTAGGAATAGAAACAGCGTAATGAGAAAGCATGTGAAAAAGAGTAGCATTCTGATTATGCGTTTCGCCATTTTGTTTATTGACGTCGAGTTTTAAATATTTTTTTCTTGAAAACTCACTATGATATATTTTACTTTCTTTTCGTGGGTATGAGAAGATTAAGAATTAGTGGTTAATTTGTTCTGCGGTTATAAAAGCATAAAGGGGGATTGTATTCCTGTTTTATCTGGAATCCAGGATTTTTTACTGAAGCTCTCTAATTTTCTTGAGATTTGTTTGATTAAACTATTTGATTTGATTAAGGCTATTTCAACAGAAACCCTAAATAATTATAATTCATTATTTATATTGCGAAATTCCAGTTTTTTCCCCTATACTTTTCAAGGTGGCGGCGTTTTGGTGAACGTTTTGTGAATCTAAAGAGAAAACACAATTTTATATGGAACAAATACAGCATCATAGCATTTAATTTTGAATATTTACGTTAAAAATTTCGAGACTCTTCTTCTAATAATAATTTAATTTTTATTATATTTGTTAGGATAATTCTATTTATTGATGGATATATGTATTAACTTTATCAAAAATCATGGCAAGGTTAATTTACTAGGAAACGAAATTAAATACATTTCTAAAGAGAGATGCATTAAATGAACAGATTATCCAAAAAGATATACATTAGGAACTGATAAACGTTTAAAAATTTGGCTTTTAAAGAAATATTTCCATTAAGTTTAACAGTTTGAATACTGTCTTGCATCGCAAAGAAACAAACTTGCTTTGTTCAAATTGCTTCTCTTAACGCTTTCACTTTGGTGGACCGATCCAGCAGATCCGCACCATCTCAATAAATCAACTAAACGACTTACACCGGCTTGATCTGCCGTCCTTTTATAGCTTTACAGACAGGATACAGAAAGTTCTCGAATGATCGCTATAATTCGTTTCATGTTGGACCTATTGTTGTAATTCCTGGTGATTTTAGAATAATTCCTTTTGACGAAAAGTCTCCAAATCCGTTTCCAAGTTTGTCGCCAACCCGGGTGTCATTAATCCGACATCCATTCAGCATCATCCAACAGTTTCCGTAAAAGTGTCGTCATTACAATAGAAATATTTATACTAGGAAGCAACATTACAAATTCGTAACAATATGGATGTTTTAACATCCATATTGTATGTTTGAGATATTTTAGTTCCAATGAACTATTGGAAAGGTTAATTAAAATGCCCTGCCTTGATCAAACAAAATTATTAGTTAAGAAAATGTAAAAATATCAATTCTCAAAGCTGCCAGCCCTCTCCAATAAGCCTTTTTTTTAAATTTTAAATAATTTAGCAATTATTTAAAAAAATGTTATCAAAAACAAATATAGAAAAATATTTTGAATTGAGGTAATGAATAATTATCAGCAAAACAGGATTTTCCCTTCATTGATTGAAATAGTTTGAAAATATGAAAATCACAAAAATATTAAGAATTATGCTCATTATTAAAATAGTTTTCCATAATTTTTTATGAAAAGGATTCTATTTGCATTATTAATGAAATGTCTTTATATTTGCACACATGTCATGTGTATCACATTATGTTCTGAATTATTCGAAATTATGTCGTATTTCTAATTCACACTTTTTTCAGGATTTTTGTTATGGAGTCACAATCACTGTATATGCTACATAGTCTATTGATAAAACCATGAGAGTTTAATTTTAAAAGATTTATTTAATCATAGTGGAACAATTTTTCATAAGACTTTTACTTCATGGCATCCACGTTTTTATTCAAAATAACTCTATAAAATGGTTTTTGTTGTATAGATCGCAAACGAATGCTTTAATTTATATTAATACATCTTAATTAATTAAGATTTATTAATATTAATGGAAAGAAAAAACTATCTAAAAACCTATTAAATTTCATAAATCTTTAAACACTTTCTTGCAGATCTTTATGAATTTTCGCACATAATTATTAATTTTATTAAAACAATATCATTTCTAATTAATGATTCATCGACCTTAGCAACAAACTTGGTTATCTTTGGCGACAAAAATGAAAATTCTGGAAAGTACAAGAAGTTCGGCTTTATCTCTGTTAAGAAATAAGGCTAAGGAGTTATCTAGAAGACTTATATAGACGCGAAAAGCTAAAGTAAATCAATTTCTTTTGAATGTTATTGTTTTGAAAGCTGCCGTGCCGATTGTTGTCATTATTTAAGTAGGAATTTGATGTCTGCTAATATCTTGCTAATCTTTATAAACGCTCTTATTTGTACACATCCCGGCTGAGTTTTTGTTGCCATATTTTCGAGTATTTCGTAGAATAAGTCGTTATTTGCATTTTGTATTAAATTGAGCATACATCACCAAACGATTTTTGTTATAATATAATTTTATAAGGGTTTTGAGTTTATTCTAATTTCCGGAATCTGTGAATCAAAAAAGTAAATATTCAAAACGCTGCGATTCACCGCGAACGTGATGAAATATAAATTGATTTCGAGACCATCAAGCAAAAGCGAATGTCGAAGATTTCAAAGTTCCATTGAATACACCAACCCAATCTGCTCTAGAATTCCAGTTGCCTTTCTACTTCCAGCCGGCTTTCCTAACCATTTCACGCGAAATGATTTTTTGAATCTTTTTGAATTCAGAGTAGGAGAAATGGAACAGCTGATGTCATACATCACAGAAGTCACGCTTTATGAATTCTAGATGCAGATGTAAAAGGTCTAAACGTATTGAACATCAAAAAATTTGATCGTGGAATTCCTTGAGGGATCAACATAAATGTGAACAGCTGAAAATTGAATTCAAAATATTTAATTTTCTAACTAATTAATAAAGGTAATTATTAAGTAAGATAAATCACTTGCAGACGATTTTTGAAACAAAGATTAAGCAGACGATTCTTGTGTTATTCGTATATTGGTTTTTATTAAAGAAGAAATTATATGTTTCGAAAATTTTTCAAATCAAATCAAAGAATGTGTTTATTTGCTTTCAAAGCATAATTTTGTCATTTGTATGCTGCATAATATTTTGAGGAAGAATTACTTCTTCCTTTTTTGTCATAAATGGTTTCGGCATAAGTTTGCTGCAGGTATTTTTTTAATAATCATATGCCTGTAGTTTTGAGTTTTTTTTCAGATATTAAAATAAAGAAGGTATTAGTTTGAAATGTAGATAATATAAAAGTGGAAAATCTTTTCTGTTGTTTTCTATCAAATCGGTTCTACAAATGACAATAATAATTCTTTTTTCTATATTTCCAATAAAAAATATTGTTATCAGTTTCATCACACATGGTATCATTTTTGAAAAGTTAAAATCTCTATTTTTCTTTAACTGCCAAACAGTAAATCTCTGTTTTAAATGCTAAAAACTTACTTCATAAATATGCCAACAAGTTTGCCAAATATTGGATAATTGAATACTACAGACTTCTCAACAGAAACTATGCTCCTATCTATTCTTGGGAAATGGAATGAATGATTATTACCCCATCTCTTATAACGTTTTTAATCTAATTTAAATTGTATAAATGAGCAAAATATTTTTTTCTGATTAATTACAAGAAAAATTATTTATGTATCAAATTCAATACAGTATGATATAATTTAAAAAAATCGAAGAACCAACATTCCAGTCTCAAATGCTTGTCCGATTTCATCAATTTTTGTTTCACATGAAAGCGCATGTATTTCGATATGGTATCAATGGTCGTCTATCTTTCACCAGATCAGTTTTTGAAAGAAATCTCAAAAGCACCACAATACTGTACATTATTTATAAAGACTGGGAGACCACAATAGAGTTCCCCAACTCCAAACACCGCTATTTTTTGATATTTTTTTTATTTCATATGAAAGTTTATCACCTGTAGATATATTCTCGATAGCCATTTGTATGCCGAAAAACATATTTTCAAGAGAAAACTCAAAAACACTGCTTCATTATTCATTTTCTACGGCTAAAAAGGAAAATACAGTCTCCTAATCTTAATAACTGTACAATTTTGCTAATTTTAAAATCATTTGAAAGATCATGGACATTAGATATATCGTCAATGATTTTCTCATTTTTTCCACTTTACATTTTAAAAAGACACCTCAAGATAAAAAATTTTATAGTGCCTCCAATTTCAACAAATGAATTTTATTGGAGATAAGTCACCAAATGTGACAACCTTCTATGTCATTTTCTAATAACCCTAAAAGCAAAAAATTAATTCCTCAAAAGCAATAAATAGCCAGTTTTCTGTCCGCGTATTTTGAAGCTTTAAAAACCTCAAACAAAAACAACATTGTGTTCTCACATGATAAAAACATCTAGAAAAGAAAATTATATCAGTTAAAAGCTAAAATGATTTTAAAATAGGAATATATTTTTATATATTGGTTAAATATGAGCAAAAATCTTTTTCTTTATTATTTTATCAGATGATTTGTTCAAACTCAAGCAAATAATTTAACAAATACATAATTTAATTTGTGAAAGTAGAAACTAGCTCTATTTATATGCAACTTTAGAATATTCATATAGGATTGGTAAATAATTCAAAATTTGTATTGGTTACATAACTCTACTGTCTTCTCTTTTGATGCAATAGATGGCGTTACTTTATAAGCATCAAGGTTTATTTCCCATATTCTTTCTTGGTAATCATTATTAGAATGTATTCCAAGGGAGTGACGTGTGTATTCGTGTTTGTGTTTGTTTTGTCTAGTGAAATGTGGATCTTAGAAAATAATTAAATAACTGTTCCTAACACTCGTCCATTATTAAGTTATAGCGTTTCGTCCTTCTACAAATTTTAATTGTTACCATATTTTTAAAAAATTAAAACTTTTTTTGAACAAAGAGCTTATTTTGCTGTCCGAGAATCATAAAACACATTGAAGAATTCGTGTAACAAATTTATAAAAAAATATACATTGATTTTTAATTTATGAGGTTTCTCGTATGATGATTTTACGAAAATAATAAATTTGAGAAAATGACATCTAAAGTTGTAAATATTGCATTAAAACTTAATAAAGACAAAAATAAAAAAAATAATTGTCACTTCTCAAAGAATGAGCTTAGAAACAAAATTCTTACGATCTTATAAAAAAAACAGTTCAAAGGTAAAAAATATTGAAAAAAGTCGATATTTTGTCCAAAAATACAGTTTTTAAATCTATTTCTATAAGCATATTTTAAAAATGTCTAAAAAATGCATAATACTCTTGAAATATTCTTATTCTGAAATATTCAGAATTTTTGACCAGGCCAGGAAATAAATTACAGAAATAAATTTTTAATCAATTTATTTCAATACGAGAATAATGACATAACACAGTAAAAGCTTGATTCCATTAATATGCATAGATATTAATATGACATTACAGACATTCAGTATGGGTTCGCTTTACACATATACTCCCACAGGGGTAGTTTGTAAGGAGATTTATGGGATCCCGGTGCTTTAGGGAAAATTCATCTCAAGAGTTTCATATTAACATCGAAGCAATTTATGTATTAAATACGCGCATAATTTAAAGATATCATTTACTGGTTTTATATTAAATCGAGTTTGTTCTTGAACATTAAGGGTTAACTTTATATCACTAACAATAACGAAGATTAATGTATATGGTTTGAAACTCTACAGGTGAGACCGTAGACCATCTGACATGTAGCTACCAAATTTGGCACAGATATATATTTCAGGGTAGAAATGTGTATTAAAAAATTAAATTAATCAAAATTAAGCTAAGGTTTGTCGCTTATCCGTGTTAACTTCCAAAAGTATTATTGCAAATAAACTATTTTAATCCTTTTCAAAATGCTTTTAAAAAATCGTTTTTTTAAAAGATACCTTTTTAATAGGGTTGTCGTGGGTCGCAAGAAAAGTGTCATTAATTGTGTCAGCATAAATGCATTATATTTTTTTTATATTAAGGAGTAAATAATCGACAACTATTTACACATATATAATTAATTCCTATTTAAATTTAAACTAATTTCTCGGAGTTCCCACAAGAGCTCCAACCAACACATTCTTACCGGTATCAGCCGCACACTCCCGCGCAACTGTTCCTCTCTTTGCACTTCATTTCCTTTTTTTACTAAGGATCCGGAACAGCTACCTGGAGGTTAGGGGTATGACATGACCTTTATTTCAAACTCCGAATTTCCTTTTATTTAAATTTTGGCTAAAATCTGTCGATAAGTGCTCCGCTCATTGTATTTTAAAATAATCAAATCGTACACAACAACTAACTGAAGATTGGCATCTAACTTTGAAATAAACTTACCAAAGGATAGTTTTTGTCTATCTTGCTTTATTCTTCTTGTATGCGTGAATATGTAATGTTAAAATAACATATTGCATATTATTCTTTTATTAAAATATTAAATTGACGCTATCTAAATACAAACACTTGTTTCCTAATTAGAATCAAGTAATGTTTATTCTAAAAAGTAATTCAATAATTCTCATTTACATCGTTGCAACATGCATTGAATACTTTACCTATAGTCCAAATAGTTAATTGAACTAAGGTTATCGGTCTAAATTAGCTTATTAAATATTATTCTTTTTTTAAATATTAAATTGACACCATCTAAATATAAACACATGTTTCTTAACTATAACCAAGTAATGTTTGTTCTAAAAACTGATTCAACAATTCACATTTACATCGGTTTAACATATACAACATATGTTGACGACTTTATAATCCACATATTTAATTGAATTGAGGTTATCGTTCTAAATTACACAATGGGCAAAATTCGGAATCTTTCCCCTAACTATTTATTACAAAATATGGTGTTAAATGATAGCTGTCTCAGAAGATTTACGAAGACAGAAAGAAACGAGTGCAGTTTCTCCTTTGATTTTCAGTGCCGAACAAACCTTTTTCACTTATAGCTTTTAAAGTTATGACTCCATCCATCATAATACCTACAGCTGAGAGGCTGTTATTCAAGTTCGTGAACTATAAAATATTCAGTGTTTAGATTAGGCAGCAGTAAAATGCATAACGCCCCATAACACTTCGCCATAAAATTTTTACCTCACATATTATGGGAGGATCAATTCTTCATTGATCAAAAACTATTTTGTAGAAGAAGAGCAGAAATCGTATGAAAAAGTAGATGAGAGGTGAGGATTTGAGTTTTAAAAATAATGTTTTGAAAGCTGAGAACGAGGGTGAAATTTCATAGATGCATTTACATGCACATTGTAACTTTTATGCATATACAATGCAAAAATTAGTTACGACACGTATAAATATGGTTTCCAAATATTTTACAGATTAGAGTTGTAAAATATTGTTACGAATCTATAAATTTATTTCCTGCTCTATTAACATCATCGCTTGAAAACAGAAATTTTCAGATATTTTTATTGGATGCTGAATAGATGCATTGTCAATGACCCCGACTTTGGCGACTGATTGTGGAGTCGGCGGCGAGTTTGGCTACAAAAATATGAGCTCTGGAAAATACAAGAAATATGGCGATATCTGTATTAGAATCCAAATTCTAGAGATCCTTCAAGAAAATTTTATATCTTGTTGAGAAGCTATAAAAGGTGAAGCTCTCACATGATAATTAAATTTTTCTTATAGTGTTGATTGCGGAAGAAGCTCTCTACTGCCTTCTGAATACTATTGGGCTATTGCTGTTATTTACTAACGATTTGCTTCTTGTTTATGTATAGTTGATATCAATGATTTCTGTCAACGCTTTTGCTGTATTTTGATCTTTTCTGTGGAATAAGTATTTGTTATCCATTATAAAGATTGTTGTATATATATTTTATCATACGCATGTCGAAGGATTTCCATAACAATATTCTGAAAAGTTCAGATATATATATCTTGTATAATAAGTTATTAAATTGCTGTTAATTATTGATGAAGGCTGATGATGAAAGATAAGTTTTATTGTTAATTTGGTTACAAATTTTCTTCAATATAGACTAAGTATGCATGTTTCTTCCCGGCTAATTTTGTATTTAATTTCGTTGAATTAAACACAAAATTAGATTTTGGACAAATATTTTGGATCTCTTCTTTATATTCGCCTAGATAAAAAAAAAAGAATTAGTATAAATTTGTATTTTAGTTTCAAGTACTTATACAAAATTTCGTTTACCTAGTATTTTCCTGCATATTTACAGACAAACCAATAAACAAATTACATATTGGAGGACTGAATTTAAAATTAAACACCAATCTATATTCTGAAATTAAAACCTTTAAAGAAACAGACTACTAACTGACAGACACTAGTGTAGCAAATGGAATTCTTTTGGGAATAACCTTTTCAAATGTTTTAACTAATATTTTTCTACGTTACTGCGAAAAAAAAAAAATTAAACACAATTCAACAAATTTGGGTATATTGACGATTTACTTTCATTACACATAGATAAAGCTAATATAATTATTTATTGGTATCCACAACAATTAAGTTTAACTAAAACGAAAGAAAATCAACGCAAAGCTGTTTATTTAGATTTAAAAATAGAAATTTTTAATGAAAAAATTTAAGTAGATATCTACGATAAAAGGAATGAGTTTAACATCAAAGTAATTAAACTTAGTAATTATCACTTTAATTTAAATTCTAAAGTTTTCAAAAATTTGATTTTCTTACAATTTAACAGGATAAAAGAATTGTAATAACAAAATTTCTTATATTAAAGCAACAAACAATCTTCATTAAAACTTAACTTTTAGTCATTCTCCCAAAACCACAGAAGTTTTAATAAGAGAGAATTTATCAATTTTCTAACCTAAATTCTAATATTTTTACAGCTGAAAATATGCTTTCTAGTTTATTCTCTTTGGACATTATTTCAATTTAATGGATGGCGCTGGGATCATTCAATTTATTTCATATGATGACGAGCACGTGACCAAGCTTTGTAGGCGTTTTCTGCTGTAAGCGCGGGAAAGTTGAATTTAGATCTCTGCCGTAGCAAGTTTAGTTAACTTCATAAAAACCGTTTTTTAGTGTATTTGCATTCAACTGGTATGTTCTTTGTTTTTTTTATATCTTTTGATGTTCCTTTTTAATTTTATAGTTTGTTTAATTGTCTTATAGTGCTTTGGTGCGATTGAGTTTTATTGTGGTTTTGTTTAGATTTAAATTTTGAAATAATATTTTGTTTATTATTGTCTAACTTTAAAGACATTGCTTAGTTGATAGAAATTCTTTCTTTAAAAAAAAAAAAAACCCAAATTTTTTGGGACTTTGGGGGGGGAGAGAGGGTAAATACTTGAACAAAAATCAAACGTCTCACAGAAAAAAAATTTTTGGTTTGAATCCCTGCCTGAGGCTGACCCTTGACGGATTCATCTTTTCCTATTTTTTTTATTCCTTCTTTTTACATTTTAGATTTATCATTTATTTCTAATTCGGTTCTAATTTTGATGTTTTATTTTATTTTTTCATTTTGATGTTTAAAAAATCCTAAAGAATTGTAAGAAGATGTAGCTGAATTTTTCGGTAAAATTCAACATAAAACTACAGTAAATATGTTTCTATAGCAATAAGCAAGTCCTTGTTTTAGCTGAATAATTTTGCATCGAATTATTTTCCGAGTGCAAAGGGTTAATAGCGCTATGATTTATGAGAATGGTTTGAATTAAAAACTTTTATGTACACAGTGAAAAAAAGATTGTAAGACATTTAAAATAATATGGCTTTAATGCCTTACAGTTTGGCAGAATCATGGACATGAAAATACATTTAAATGATTTAACTGGAATTAAATATAACCAATATACTTGACGACCTTATAAAAAATTACGATGTTTGCTTATAGTTATAAAAAAAAACAATGTTATATATCCTTCTTATGGATGAGAATGTCCAAATTCTTTTTACACTGAATGAAATTGGTAGACATTAGATTTATGGTGGCGATATTCTAATTGTAAAGTGAAAATTGTTGAAAGATATGTCATTAAAATTGTAAGTTAATTATGTATGAAATCATCTACAGATTACATAGAATTTTAATTTGATGTTTGATGAGAGTTTACATCATTGTCTATATAATCATACGAAGCAGAAATCGTCTGACATGGAATCGGCGATTGGTTGAATTTTACCTGATTATTTTAGATAATTTCCAGAATTTATTCCACGTTTTTCAACAAATAATATGCAAATTGCATCATCTGGTGAAATTTAAGTTTATACTTGCTAACATGTAATTAGAAATCATCTGATGACATGGACTCGGGAACTGGTTGAATTGTACCTGATTACTGTAGATAATTTCTAGAGTTTATTCATGTTTTTGAACAGATAATAGAAACTATCAGCAGGACAAACTTAAGTTTATATTTGCTAAAATTTGTTATTACAAACAGAAGGAACATTATGATTGAGCATTTAGTTATATATTTTCTTTTCTAAAAGCTAAGAGTTAATAAAATTCTATTTTTCGTAGCTTGATTTGACCTTTCCATGACTAAAAGTTACTGAAAAGAAAACAGATATTGTGCGAATACCTTAAATAGTATGAGATGTTAACCTTTCAGTAATGTATAGAAATTAATGAATCGCAAACTTCCGCGTTTGTTAATTGATAGAAATTTTATTGGAGGTTTTTATCAGAAAAATATCATTATGGAAATCGAAACGAGATTCTAAAATGAAGTAGAAAGTTTGATGGCTTCAACTTTCTTTGTTAAAATTTATTTGATTTTGTTGGATTTGTTAGCAGTGAATTGAAAAAGGAGATAAAAATAGTTTGTTTGTGTAAGTTGTCCTTTGTTTACACATTAGATTTTAAAAATATTGACAATGCGAAATGTCAACATTTATACAAAAAAATTTAGAAATTAAAGAACGAGAAATTTCCGTTTTTGTTTACTGATGGGAAACTTGTCACTGATTCTAAGTCAGAAAAAATTAAATCGTGATGGAAATTAAAACGATACTTTGAAGTTAAGGGAGCAAATAAAGTCATAAATTATTCTGCGCAACAGCTCCCCATTTGAATCCATTGGGCTAATTAGTAGTAAATTGAAAAAAAAAAAAGAAAACAAAGAATAATGAAAGCGTAAAAATGTATTTCGTTATACAGTTTATTTAATGTTGTTTTGTTTACTACTTTTTACAGTGGTTGAGTTGTATATGAACTACAATTATTTTATGAAAAATATTAAATTAAAAATAATAAAAAATATAAATTAATGATTTTAATTTAGTTCTGTGTTAGAATTAAAAGTTTCTTTTATTACTAATAAGATATTGTAATGTTATTTTTAATGCGAATATGAATATAAAATATTTATTCTTCTGCAATACTGTCGGTATGCATTTTAGAAATCATCTGAATTATTAATTCAAGAAATCGTCTGCAATGGAATTCCTTGAACTTTTCGTAATTATTTTCCTCATTTGACGGTTTCCTTCATAATTTGTAATGTCCCTAATTGTTCAAGAACGAATGGATGGTGAATGGGATGGCAGGAAATATTTTGAACCTGCTGAATGGATAAAGGGTGAGTGGTGAAATATATTTACTATACGAGCTGATGAAGATGGGAAAAGTATACTTGTTTGAAATTTTGTATGGAGAATGGTTTGATTGCTTCTTTCTCAATTCTTTCTTTTCTATTGATTATGTACTGTTCCTGTTATCCACACAGTCCTTATATTCAATGTACTATCGAAGCTACTAGGATGGGTTTTCCGCTGCTAGCGAAGCCGTAGAATGTTTTTTAAGTTAAAAATTCTGTCCAGTGCCTTCTTCAGAAACCGAAGGCATCGCATACTCTAAATTTTGCTCTCTACGCAACCAATTTTAAAACTTCTTTATTTCAGAATTATTAAGATAAGCGGCGATGCTGATCCCAAAGGTTCAAAAAAAAAAACTCTCAGATAAAACAATGCTTATCAGTAAAGATCATAATTTTAATGCAGAAAGTGGCAACATTAACTGTTTTGCAGAAGTGTTTATTTTATCTACCATCTTCATTGGCGACTTGGCATTCTTGGCGCAGCACACTAAACTACCCTTTTACCATAAATTCAAACATCAATAACATGATTTGATGAATTTAGAGACTAATATTTGTAACTAAGAGAAAGATCGCATTAAGGAATTTGAACGCCTGGGTTAAGTTCTCTATTAGAAAACTGTAATTAGGAATTTTAACCACTCTAGTTTAAAGAGGATACCTGCTTAATAGTCAACAAATAACATTCTGTAATATAGAGGGCTCTATAGTGTGGTTAATGAAACTAAAACTGATATCCCATTGTGGTAAAACAAATAGCTATCTACTTTTTGATTGCGTAACTTCTATAAAAGCATAATTTTAGAAATTTTCATTGATTACCTCTGAATTTGAATGATCGAATATATTATACTAATGCATCGTTATAAAGCTGGTGGTTATTTAATTGCAAATAAATCCATATTTTTACTTTTGAATTTTACTTATAATTAAATAAATGTTATAGTTCAAAACTAAAATCCATACTAAAAATTCAAGCATTTTCGGAACAGTGGTCCACCTCGGCTATAACTCGACTGATCCACTGACTATCACTGTGATATAAGTAGAACAACAAAGATAGCTCAGAGAGACAGACGAGGAACTAATGACTTTCTTATTTTAATTTTGTTTTTATTTATAGAGACGAGTCCACATTATCCTTTCCCTTGAGTCTCATTTTCTTTTATCTTTTTCGCCATTTGTGTCTTTTCATTTATCTTCGCCATTACGGTTCCAGTTTGAAAGAAGAAATCACAATAAGTAATCCATGCTTCAAATCAGATTTTGGATACATAAGGGAAACTTAGGCCATCGAATCTTAGATCTCTATGAAAAATAATCATTTGAATCAGAAATCCTTGTTTGTCTTGAAGATATTTCCTCACTTTGGTATGAATGATGCAAAGAACAATATTCCTTATTCGTTCACTTCTTAAGTTTTCTATTTTAAGTCTCATTGCGTAAACAAGATGTTTGCATTTAAAATGGCAAACGCAGTGAACTAAAAACTGGAAAATAAATCGGATAATCATATCTTTCAATATTTTGGCATCTTGGTCAGTTTTAGCAATTCATGCAAGAACATCAGATTAAAAAAGAATCTCCGAACTTTAGCTACCTTTTTTACTGTGTGATTTGATTTCATAACATGAGCGTAAAATTTATTGGTTTAGTATTATGTAACGTGCCCAAATAATGTTCCTAAGACATATGCTTTAAAAACTTCAATTACTCGTAAAATTGAAATGACTATATTATTTTAGCTGTTCATTTTTATTTTCTCGCCTACAGAGTATTGTTCAAAATACTGAGTATTATTTTCAAAAGCGTAAAGTATTGCTTTCTCAATGATAACTATATTTATTCAGAGTATTCAAGAACTTCAACTTCTATTTTGATGAATCTCCGCACTTCAGACCTCCCCGAGTTCGGAAAACGCATTTTTGGAATTATGCATGTCTACCTGTCACTCTGCTAGTTTATGAACACTCTTATTCAAAAATGCTTTGAAATTTTGCCATAAAAAATCTGTAGATTTCCATGCTATTTAGGCTGAAATCCAACCACATTAACTTTTTCTTTCGGTTCGCCTACATAAGCGAAAATGATAACTACGAAGCATAATAACTTAAGTAGATAACATTTGGTACAGCTTCACCATTTTTATCGAGCCGGGGTGGCCTGGTGTTAAGGTCTCGTCTTCGGAACCGGAGGGTTTCAAGTTCGAGCCCTGATTCCACCCAAGAACCGTCGTGTAAGCGGGTCTGGTGCACGTCAAACGTCCGGGCTAAACGTCCTTCCACTTGTGCGGCGTCGTGTGGAGAGGGGGGATGCCAGTTCCAGTGTCGTCTTCGTCATCTGACCGTGGTTCAAAATTACGAGGTCCATCCAAAAATAGACCTAATGTTGCTTCAAAATAGGACGCTAATATAACTAAACTAATTCACCACTTGTATCAAATTCACCAAAAGTTTAATTCTTAAACCTGCATATTCGCATTCATGTAAACATTATAACTCAGAAACGCAATGATTTAATCAAATGAAATTAGATTATGACCTTGTTATTAAAATTGTAGTTTCTCTGTCATATTTTCATTTCAATCAGCCCGAGAAAGAAAGCGTTCAAAATGCATACCCGAATTTCTCCACTCCACCATGAAACACAAAAACTCGTGTGCGAGATCCCTCGCTCTTGTAGAGGATTGGATGGAATACTTTGCTTACGCTATTACCCTTTCATCTTTCCCTAATCGCCTGTTCTTTCGTAATACAACTCTGAGCGCACGTATCGTTCGCAGTCCTGCTCAAATTCGAAGATTATTTTCATGCTGGATGAGGGGAATGATATCTTAATTAAAAAGAATGCGAGAAATTTTTGTGGATACCTGTCCAGTTGTTTTTCCTTCCCCTTTCTACATCATGCATGAAATTAGCTATAGAAAATTCATTTCACTCGTTGATTTAATAGGTGTAATGAAATCATAGCTTTAGTACTATCGTTTCAGTAACCAGGGACTACCACTTTTCGACAATTCTATCTCGGTAAGTGGTGAGGCAGGGAAAGACAAGTGCATTTCCGAAATTCTTCGCAATTACTTGACCTTTATTTCACCCCATAGATATTTTTTTTGTTTAGTTCTTTTCACCGTGTGTGTGAGAATGCTGTGTGGTTTCTGATTGTAATATTTTAATTCAAAATTGCATATTGATTGCTTATATGGCTACTTCAAGAGACAAAAAAAAAAAACCTTTCAGGAGTGGCTAACTGAGACTGTCTATCATTAATTTCAAAATGTTATTAAAAATTCATTAACAAATTTTAAAAAAAGTATTGAACATAAAAAATATTATATAAAAAAGTGAATTTACTGAATTTTAAAAACATAAATCTTCCATTTATTCATCATAATTCAATGTTTAGGCCCTTACAGTAAATAAAATAAAATGTTCTAAACTATTTTACTATAAATTAGCATATTTTCCCCTCAATATTACGCGTAATTCGCCGTTTTTACTCTAAGTCCGCGAATAATTCGAGTTCACCTTACTGTTAAATGTTAATATATCCCCTCTTTTTATCTTTCCTTTCACCCCTGTTCTGATTAAATAAGCACATCCCGACGCATGCGCTTTGAGGATTTTTGAATTCATGAATGAGCATTATGTTATTTTACATTTTCGACAAATTCATGACTTTTACAAAAAATATTTGATTTTCTTTTCCTTTATAGAGACCCAAAGAAAGTAACCGGGCAGCAGTGGACAAAAAATAACGTGAAATTATAAATATTCGCATGTTTTATTAAAACAAAGTATCTGAATTAAATGCTTTATAATAAATCGATAGCAATCGGAAGTTACAATGGAAAATCCATCGCAAAATGTATAAGCTTCCAATTCAAACAAATGATTTTTATCACATGAAAGCAGCTATTCATCCAAAACTAAATTGATATCCTAAAATTGAGCTTATCATGATACGATTAGGATTCTAAAAATAAGTGAAGCCATTGTTGGTTAAAATACAATGGGATGAACAGCTCAGAATCATTATTTATTCTGTTACGCTGACATGTTTATACGAAATTAAAATGCTTCAAAATCATGTAGTGGTAGACAAAATAAATAGCCTTGGAATAGAATCTGAGAAGTCGAAGGTTAAACTTTATAAAGCACTTATTAAAGACAAAACAGGAGTTATTCGAGACATTATTAGTGAAATTGAATACGGATATAAACAAAATGTGTTTGATCAAAGTTATTCTTCCTTAGAATTAGAAATATCGTCTTCAAAGTATTCATTAAATAGTTTATTTTACCTTGAAACTCCTGATGATATCAATATTTACCATCATTCTAAATAGTAAATGTTGTCTACTTTTATAGATAAAGGATTAAAGTTTATATTTCCTTCAAAAAATTAAATTTTATTTCTCAATGTTTTCTTAAACTCTTTGGGTACATTTGACGTATCAGAACGTTCCGTATTTGTTTGAATTTGTTTCCATTTTTTCTTGTAATTCTAATTCGCCTAAGTCATCTCAATATCATGTAGCAGTATATATTCTGATTAATAAGAAATAAATGAATTATTACGTAAAAGCTAATGTATTCGCATGTTCAAAAAATTAAATGCGCTTCAAATGCAAAAGTCTTTTCAAATAAATGTGTAATGAAAGGGTTAAAAATAATTTTTTTAAATCTTAATTAGTCTAAAAGGTTCAGTGTAATCGGAATTTATACAAAAGCGTTAAATCAGTCTTTAGGCATAGTATTAGATTAAGGAGTATTTAGACTTAAAATAAGTGAGAGCTGTAAGAGCATTTAAAAAAACATTTAATATTTGCCGAATTTTTCTTACAGAGAATTTATATCTTATGATTGTAGAGAAATCAATTTTTAAAAATATCCTGTGATGTTGAACTTTTGTGCAATAAGTTTATTAAAGGAATAATATAATATCATTAAAGAAAATAATTAAAAATTAAATCCGCCAAGAATGGTTTTTTAAATAATTTCTATAAATTTTTTCCAATAAACATTCCAAAATTTTCAATATTTTTTTTGTATTGTATTCACAAAATCACTTAGAATTTCACTGACTCCATTCATTGCGTTGACATATATACGAAAATACAGTAAGACAGACGGCCATCCCTTTGAGAGATATTTGAAAATTTTATTCGAATCTTCACTTTGGATGCTAAACCTTTAAACCAAATTTGATATATGTTGTTCTTTGGATTCAGTAGTTGCATACGGTGCTTGTATTCGAACAGCTAGACAGACGGACTTCCTTTATATATTATAAATTTCCTCCAAAATTTGATAGAAATTTACAAATTTAATATAAAAACTTCATATGAAATTTCCTTCAGCTAGCTCAAAGCGTTTGAATCGTCATATTCACCGACAGGCCCAATGCGAAGAATGTGTGTTTCGAACTCACGGAGGTCTAAAGCGTGGAAATTTTGTCAAAATTTTGAGTTTGAATTTTTTGCCACTTAAAGTACTTTCTCTGCATTTTGTATGTAAAAAAAGTAAATAAAAATTAACTAAAAGAATTAGAAGCAGAATCAATTAATTTGAATTTGTGTCAAAACATTTATTGTTCGTTGCAAAATGGATTATAAATATGATTCAAATGATGTTTTTGTAAGTCTAAAGAACCTGCATGCAAACCACCCAATCTTTTTAAACACAAGGAAAATTTGATGTTTCAGTTTTTTCCTACTTCTTTCTTTCTTCATATTTTATATTTAGTTTATTTTTACTTAGTTTTTATTATTACAATTTAAGATTTAATGAAGCTGATGAGTTGCATCATTTTTTAAAGTAATTATTTGTTTAGAAAAAATAAAAGTATAATTTTTTTAAAGGAAAATCTCTTGATTTTGAAATGAAAACCAAATAGCCAGTTTTGTTATGTATTTATCTTGTAAGAATATCTGTTTTAAGAATATCTATTTTAAAACCTGCAATTCTTAGCATTCTTGCTCTCTCATGTCCGAAAGATGAAGAGATAGAATTGTAGTCGTCGAAAAATTCATCTGCGAAATTTTGACTAATTTCTACATTCTAGAATTCACTGAATCCAAAACACCCATTTTTTCAATAATATCTGTCTGTGTGTTTGTAAATATGATAGCTCAAAAATTCTCTGAATAAGAGTGATGAAATTTGATATAAACAGTCTTGAATGCAGATGTTTAGATTTCCATCAAAATTTGGAGGAAAAAAGTCGACGGGAAGTCTGTCTGTGTGGCTGTATAAATGCGAATATAATAAAGTCTGTTACAAAAACAGCAATGAGTTGTCTGGATTGATTTTCAGACACCATCAGAATTGTACATCAGTATTAATTTTGGATCAAACTTTCAATAAAGGGTGTGGACATTTATTGTTTCTATATTAGCGCCTTTGTGAATTCTGCAAGGGAAATTTGGGTCGGTAATAGTCAAATACTATAAGTCAGCACAGGGATAAAATTTTTATTCGTTCATATAGTCTAAATTATAGATCTGAGTCATATTTTGGATACAATCGATGAAACAAAAGTGACCAAAATGTATAATCAGTTTTTTTTCAATATATTAAACAGAACAAAAAATGCTCTGTTGTAACAATATGAGCGAGAAATAGAGAGACTACACACTCACACTTGGGGACAATCATGAACTTCGAGGGTTTACTACATTCAATTTACTCTTTTCTATTTGCTAAATATTCAGGAAAGATGATGGAGAATTGAAAAAAAGGTACCAAACTGTCAACACTTTACGAAAAGTTGAGGGGAGAACACTCTCTTATGTTTTACAACGTAGTGTCAGTCAAACAGGAGAAAGATAGTTTCACCCTCAGTAATAATGGATAGATAAACTAATTTTCTAGACTGCTATAGATTTTCAAAAAATGATACGCTTTAAACATGATATGCCCTAACATTAGGTTCGATGATTAATACAGTAAGCATGTTGAATAAGACAATTATTATTTAACCTTTTATATTGTCACGTAGAACTATAGTATAGAACTCAATAACACACACAAAAGGTAGAGCTAAACCAATTTATTAACTGAACACAGTAATTGACAAATCTTCTGCTTTTATACAAGCAGAGAAAGTTCCAGATTACTCTTCTGGAGACAGTAAGAAAATTCCAGAACACTTGTCTGGTAAACTAAAGAATTGTCCAGTATCTTCTGGAACATGAAATAAAGGAAGACATAAAATCAAGGAATTAAGTATTTACATATGCTATTAATCGCATTGTCTCTAGTGGGATTCGAACCCAGGTCTCTTGATCATGAGACCAGTGCCATGACCATTCGGCCATGGAGATTTGACTGCTTTTCTTCAATGCGGCAATATGATCAAATGATGAATATTGAAGCCTGATACTTTTATTCAATTCAGCTTTCCACACAAAATTATTAATCATAAATGATCTAGCAAAATATTCTATTTACTCCAGTTAAAAACAAAACTTCAAGTAAAACTTGCTGGCGCGATAAAATATTTTGAAAGGAATAGCTCCATTTTGAAGCTGGTTGGTACCATCTATCTTCATATGTATTTATATAAAAATGCGCTTCGCTCACAGAAAACAAAAGATTTTTTTTTATTTCTGTTAAAAAGCAGTAATAAAAGTATATTTTATCCCGTTTTATTCTTGAAGTTACATTTTATTTTTAGTAGCTGAAAGTATATTAATGTTTAAACAGATAACAAACGATATTCTAGGCTCGTGCTGATATTCGTCTGGGTTGAGTTTCCGCAAAAGTAATTTTATTTCTCAGATTTCAATGAAATGTCTCGATTCATTTATTATAAAATTCACTTTTATATTTTTATATTTCCTGATTCCTTTTTATATTACTTATATATTTATGTTTTTAATAATTCATTTATTTGATTTTTCGGGCTTGTAAAGACTCAATTTCACAATTGGATATTCGTTCATTTTTTTTGATGTGCTAGTATTTTGAAGCTTTCTATTATTGTGCATTTTCAATGATAATATTTTAATATTTTTAGATGTCATTTGTCAGCTAATCATTATATTAATTAAATTGATTCCAATCCCACGGTACAATATGCTGATGAATTTTAGAAAAACAACAGTGGTCTCCTTGAAACTTTCTAGTATTCTCTCTAATAAGTGTACTTATACAATATTTATCATAAGGCACTGATGAACAATAGTTACAAAAGAATAATTGAAGTGCGATCTTTGATGATTTTTTTTGACGATTAATCGCTATTAATACACATATACCAGAAAACGAAATGTATATTTTTGATACTTTTTACTGAACGAAGAAAACAGTTTAACAGAAACAAAATAATGACAATTTAGCTCAATTTATAAATTCAAGTGATCTCATGATTTAAGTTATGTGTTTATCTGCTTGTAAAAGTGCAAGTTGGCAAACGTTCGTTTTGATACGGACCTACATTTCAAACTTTAACCCGGTGCATCAAGTGTTACTGCCCACTCTTTAGGCTTTGTAATAATCATAATTATTTAAACTTGGAGAGCCGAGAAGACATTATCTGAATGGATTTCATTAAAAATTTGATATAAATTTACAAATTTGGATTAGAGATCATATATTAAAATTCATCTGTGTAGCTCAAAGCGTTTGAGCGTTTGTTCACAATTGGGCAAAATGGGTTATTCAGATTTATGAAGACTTATAGCATAAAGGTTCCTCAAAAACTGGAGTTCAAGTTTTTCTTTATCATTGCATTCTCTCTTTGTATAGGCAGGAATTGAAATTGAACTAAAAACTAAAGAATGTAAATATTAAAACATTCTGGTACTTTTATTACTATGATGTTTTTAAAAATTTATTATAATTGTTTTATATGAATAGTTTTTGTATGATTGAATTCTGATTTCGACAAACCTATGTGTTTGGATTTCATCATATATGAGTATCATATTTTATCAGCACATCGCAACTGAAATGAAAGCGAATTCTTAAACCAATTATTAAAATGATTTGTATTATTAAGTACTGAATGCATGCTTTGCATACAAAGGATACTTATGTACAAATGAAGTTATTTTACAAAGGTAGTCTTTTTTTTATTTTCTCGTATATTAAGTATAGAGGAAATATTGTAATCGTCAAAAAATTCGAGCCTCGAGATCTTGATGAAAATCTCTAAATCAATAAACGCACACAAAATTTTAATATTATGTCAGTTTTAATGTTATGTTAAAATTACGGCAAATTTGATATATGGACTTACGATCGAATATTTGGATTTCTGTGGTTGTTCAAGCACAAGCGAACTCGGTAATTACAAAACACAAAGAGCTGAGTAGGTAAAATTGAGTACAGTGGGTTAACATCTAAAATATAGATACTTATCAAGTATTGAGGCAAATTCATTAAACGGTTGACCGTTTTGTACATGCATGTAGGAGCAGTTACACAAATCAACGAAATGAGGTATGCTATATTGTGATTGAAACTGTATTTCTGTTTTAAATTTTTGTGTCAATCGATCGGCAAAAAAGCGTCCAGAATATATATTCATGGATAGTTTGGATAAAAACGCTAGATTCACGCCAAATATCTATCTTTACAAACTAACAAACTGCCACGCAATGTATTCGCAGTCTTAACAATGGTCAGCATTTTTATAACAATATTTACTATTTACAATGATTCTTTACAAAATATTATAAAATTTCGGAAAATATTAAATGGAGTTTTGAAAAAAGTTCTTTCAGCTGCTAACAATTTTAATTCTAAATACACCGCAATTCAATAATTATGCCTAAAGATTCTGTGCTTTTATAAAAGCTCCGATTGCACTGAACGTTTTTGACAAATATTGTTATAAAATATTTGTGTTTATCATATACACATGGATATGGGGAAAATACAAACTCCAACCTGTTTAGATAATATGACAATATTTATGGTTTAGAGTAATGATGATATTAACTGGAAAATATTCAAGAAAATTTCGGGAGACTACTTCCGCAGGTTTTTACTATTATAAAGTAGAAACTTACTTAAATCGGATACAGTTTACAGGTTTTTTTCATAATTTCTTGTTACACATATTAAACTTCCTGCAAATTATTTTATCTGTAAATACTTTACTATAAATAAAATTTCGGGTCTTGCCCATGAAACTGTTAAGTCATTGGAATAGTTATGGGTGTGAACTGTGAGAAGTAATCTTGTTTGTTTTGTGCTAAATTGCAAGTTCCATTCCAATTCAACCCTATGCTACTCCGAAAATGAAGCCGCAGTGGCTTGTTAGTAAGGTCTAGAATTCAGAACAGGAGTATTTCAGGTTCGAGACTCGATAGCACCAAAGAATCGCCGTGTAAGCGGGGTTGGGGCAGTTTAAATACGTGGGGGGTCAAACGTCCTCCTACTGGTGTGGTATGGAATTTCGGAGAGGGTATTCCAGCTCAGGTGCCGTTATCGTCATTTGACCGCTGTTCAGAATTACGAGGTTCGTCCTAAAAAACCGTCCTAGCATTACGTTGAAACGGGAAGTTAAAATAAGTAAATTACTCCAAAAACAATGTTAAATTAATGAAAATAAATTTGAGAAATAAGTATTTTTGAACTTATGCCACATTTTTCCTTTTAATTAATGACTTAATATTTATATTTATTACTAATGCAACTAATTGTTTATTTCTATTCATTCTGTCCTCAAATCAACTTCAGAATCTTTTAAATAAATGATATGAAAACAGGAAAATATCTAGACAATGGAATTGTTTTAATCGATATAAAAAGAATTAAAAATGTGCATAGAAAAATAAAAAGTCACAGATTTTTATTGCTGTTCAAACCTCACCAAGAATAGAAAATCCGAAAGGAAAAGCCATTAGATTTAGAGCTGTTTAACTTCAAATATTACTGGCAACCTAAATTTATTGTCTGCAGTACAACTCATTTCTCAGATAAAATACTTTTAGTTTGAAATCTAAATGGCGAAACAGTATTCTTTAATCCTGGCTTGAGTTAAGGAAGAATTGTTCTCGTCCCATCGTTTAGGAATGCTGTTTGAAATATCTCAGAGAATTCCTAAAATAAGAGGATTCGGAATGTAATCTTCTTAGCGATCACTGAAGATTGGAAAATTGAATTCTTTCATGAAAGATTCCAGCGGGAAAGTGTTTTCTGTGATTTAGGCAGAGAGTTCCTTGGCTATGAAGATATCCGAGAACTTTTTTTCTTGATGTTTCAGATCATTTGATTCATTTTCGTGTTTCAATGTCTTTCATTGAACATTTTTAGAAGAATAAGTGTGTATGAACGCTAATGTTATATTTTAACTTACACTGAAAGGAGATGCATTTTTCCATTTTGAAATAACATTAATAGCAAAATAAAGAGTGTTACAACATAAACGCAAGCTTTGAATTTGCCACCATTCGTGCAGTAAAGTGCTGGCAACTCTATTAAAAACCATTTGACAGTTTAGGGCGAGTAAAAATAGGGGGGGGGAGTATAAGGGAAAGTCATATCACTAACTCTAGTACCCGCCCGAAGGCACGCGGATAAAGTAAACTGAATGACCGAATCACCGCAAAAGCAACACTGGCGGGAACTGTGGTTGAGTCTTAAGGGCCATCACCGGCCACAGTACAACCCTTCCCGATAGAAGTACATCCCGTCATCGATGGAAGGAGCCAGATCGCCCACCTTTATGTGTACCCTCCAGGGTGGCGAAATCCAATCACCATACCGGAAGTATCTCATTATCTTTTCAAGGTGCCTGTCCGAGAATTTACGCCGGGTAAAGTTTTCTTACCCGGCATATAAGGATAAGAAAGCTTTAACATTACTTTTCCGAGTTTAAACAAAAGAAAGTTAATTAAAAAATTATAGGTATTAAAGTCAACATACAATGGACTGTAGATCGTTATGATACATAGATAGTCTAGGTATACATTTTAAAGGCGTAAATTTGGAAAAATATTTGAATTAAAAAAAAATTGATCGAGATTTCTGTATTTTCACATTAGTTTATAATAGAGAGTTCAAAGCAAAGAATTTCATATCGATATCTGCATCATTTTCTTTTGATTCACTATCATGGGAAAATCCACTGTCATGGAAGAAAAGAATCGTTTAAAAATGCCTAAAAGTATCTCTGTTTGTCTGAATTCACTGTCAGAAAAAAAAAATGTATTTTTTTTTTCAACCCAGCAACGTCTAATCATAGATTCTCATACGCTCAAGATGAATTAAATAAGTTATTCGTATGATTTCCAAAGCTTTAATGTTTTAATTTTTAACTGAGGGTAACGCTATCTGGTTGCGAATGTGATAATTATTTCTATTTCTCTGTTAAATTTGACGAAGAATATCTTAAAAAAATTAAACAAATATTAATAGAAGAATTTACATTTAACTAAAGATTTGAACTATTACAAATGAAATGCTCAAGGACAGCATCATTTTTTTACATTACATTAAATCATTTGTTGCACACTTTAACTGGTGTATTCCTTTCTTTCATATAATATCGGGAAAATCAAGCTTCACTCAAAAGTTTTGCTTTGTAAAATCGTTCTTTTTCAGATAAAATATTCATATACGAGTTACATAATGATTACATATGAATATTTTTCAATCTAACCTACTTATGAACAGGTAATTTAAATAAGAAAAGTCATGAAGCACACATAGTTTAACATGTTATTCGAAACAATCTGCTATGTTACAACATTCATTTTACAGTTTATCTATTATTATAGTTATCTATCATTATATTTTTGAGCTTGCACTCATTCTTGGCGTGGATAAATCGATCCTGAGATGGCACTATATGACATTGCCAGCATGAGAGGAGATTGAAAAAGGCTCTAATATTAGGTTTTAAGTTTTTTTTACGTGTATGTAAAATTATGTTTTTTAGGAAGGATACCTTTATAGATAAGCTTAAAAAGCAAAAATATAATAAGCAAAATAAAAGCAAAAATATAAATAAGGAAGGATACCTTTATAGATAAACTTAAAAAGCAAAAATATTAAATATAAATTTAAAGAAATAAAGCAAAATGCGTAACTCGAATTGAGGGTTTCGTAGTACACCAGCCATTCATATTCTAACCACAATAATGCATTCCCAACACTTTCAAGCGGAAGTTAAATATACTTGTTCTAATAGTTAGTTATAAAAAATTGTGCATGTGTGTGCAAAATCACATTTTTTTCAGGAAAGACACCTATAGAGATAAGCTTCAAAAGCAAAACCTTATCTAAATATAAAATTTGATTCAAGTCGTTAGAGTTGTTTCCGAGATACACGAAATAAATTATATATAGATACAGGAATTGCTCGTTTGAAGTTATAAGATTTATTGTCAGAGGGTATCCAATATCATCCCATTCATAGAATGTGTGACCAAAAAGTCAATGTTAACGTTACATTTTAAAGAAAAAATGACTTCTGATCTACCTTTCACATTTGCAAATTACTTTCGGGACACTCTGTACTTACTTCCATTAAAAACATCTCAAATTTGCAATAAGAAACATTTTTTCCTTTTAAAACAAATTAAACAACTCTACCGCGCTTGGGAAAAAAAGAAATCGCCACATTTCAAATGAATAATAGATTATATTCCAATGCATCCCTCGCCAAATCTGTTCCCACATTCTGTTCCTTCATTAAACATTTATTTAAAGATAATGATAAGAGGTCGATTGCTATTGAGAAACCGCAGAAATAAGAATGGGGCATTGTTGCTGCAGAGATTGTCTCATCGGTTGGCCAGTAAGATGGGTTTCACAAGCGGATCATTAGCCATTCAAACCACAGTTGTCATGGAGACGGTCAACAACTAATCATATTCATCGATCTCTTTGAAATGAATACTTAAATACCCGTATAATCTCTTGTATACAAGAGGAGGATCAATGATGAGAGAACCTAAGAAAAGGAATGGAGTAATTAAGAAGTGATTTGAGTGTCTATTTACGGGATTCTTATTTATTCTCAGGCAAAAAGAAAGTGCGCTAGATTCTTAGCAATCCGGCATGTACGAGTTAAAACGCCTCGCGGATTAATGAAACCACCGGATCTGGGGTAGTTCATTAAAATACCTGGGAAACCAAACTTAGCTACGCAGGGATATTTTTGTATAATTATAAATAAAATCCTATTCTATGGCTCATTTAACGTTATAAGCGAAATCTAATTGAATTGCAAATGCAGGAACGAACACGAGAAAAATGTATGGAAGTCCGAAGCCTCATCACTACTCGATCTGATTCGTTTGCGCAGGTCATATATAGTCCCGTGGTAATATTTAGTCATAAAAAATGGCATTTTTATGTGTAAAATCGGGTTCTTTCAGGAAAACACCTAAAAAGATAAACTTAAAAAGTGAAACCTTATCTAAATATAATATTTGATACAAATCGTTCGAGCCGTTTACAAGATACACGAAATAAATTATATAATATAACATTATTATTATTTTTTTGCAGCAGGAGGCAGGTTTGAAGACATAGACGAGGCGTTGTATTTTTAATTTCGCTTTATTCTCTCTTTAATATCCATCTTCCGAAAGTAATTTATTTACAAGCAGGCGCAGCGCGGCACAAAAGCAGAAGTAAGAAAGAAGGGTGAAACAAATGATGATTAGTCTTATATAACATAGGATTTCCAACCACGCGCCGATGGAATACATATGTTGACATTTGACAAGGACAACGGAAGTATCACTTTCATTTGATACGTAGTACTGATGGCGCATTAGTTTTTACAGAGAAATTAATCAAACCGAAAGTGCAATTGGATCACGAAATAAAGATTTTTAAAATGAATGGGCCAAATTAAGATAAAATCTTGGAAATTAATTAAATTGAAATTAGAATTAAAATATCATTACGTATATATAATATATAATAATTGCTCGCTTAAGTTACAAGTTACAAGATAATGCATTTTAACAACATGTTTATTGCAAAAATATAAAATTATATGAAAACTATATGTATCTCTTTCTATATATATATCAAGATAAATGTTTATATACCTTTAATAACAACTAAAAGCTTCGTCTGATTTTGTGGAATTCAGACCCATGTGTGTTTTGAGATAAGAGGAAGATCATTGCAAACTTTTAAAAGTCCAAACGTTAATCGCAATATCAGTAATTAAAAGTTAAACGAGATTTTAATGTTTATCAAAAATATCCCCGGAAAATATTATCTCATAAAAAGATTTTTTCATTGCCTTTACTCAAAGTAATAATTTTAAAGATATACATTTTAAATATTAATTAATTGTTTAATATTTAATTTAATTTCCAATTATTAACACTGTTTTTATTGTTACGATGACATTTAAATTGATTTCATTACTCCATCAAACTACCTAATCGCATGCTTTAACCAATTCGAAAATAAAAATAAAAACATTTTCTTTGATCATTAAGTTCGAAGTAGGATTTTTATTTCCTCTTTTACTTCGTAGTTAAAAGGGATGCCAGTATTTCATAGAATTCTCAGTTATCTCATGAAATAACTGACCATAATTTAATACATGTACGATTATGAAATGATATCATCAGAATCATGAATTATCACGATATAATTTCATTCTATATCTCGTTATTTCATGAAATAAATAATCTTATTCCATGAAAAAGGGATTTCATTAACAATAAATTACATTTTTTAATTCGCGCGTACAACATTTTGCAGTAGACTGATTCCATTTAATTCATATTTTCTATATAATTTTCTTAAATAAGGTGGGATTTTAAACAAAGTCCTTTGCATTACATATTAATAGTTTAAAAGTAATTAAATGGGAATCTTCAGAACGAACAAAATAATTATCAAAGGCAGCTAATAAAAATATAGGAAAAAATAATAATAAAAAAATTTGGAATATCAAGTTGTAACTTTAGTTGCCAAATGTGACAACTTTCTGCTTTATTTTCTAATAACCCTAAAAGGGAAAAATTGATGACTCAAAAGCGATAAATCCCCAATTTGTTGCCTACGCATTTTGAGGCTTCAACAATATGTTGCCTATCTATTTTGGGGCTTCAAAAAACTCAAACCAAAACAACATCATATACTAACATGATAATGAAGTATGTACTCAGAATGCGTGTAAATATAATTTTTTGTAATGTAAAATATAAAAATTATGTAATAATCTAAAACAAATAATTTCATATATGAAGGTAAGGACAAAATAATTTAAAAATGCCGTGATAGAAAAACTGTCATTAAATACGATATTTAATACATATTTTTAATTTGAATGGATCTTTCTTATGATGCTCATTGTGGCTTACTAATGAATTTCAGCTAATTAAAATATGATATTATATATCATTAAGGTTCTGTAACCTTAATGTAATTTTTCGATACTCGTGTTATTATCAGTTAGCTTTGAATCCATATTTTCAGTGATAAGATTATAAAATATTTAATAATAAACTGATACATCTTTGTGCCTTAATTAAAACTTGCATTTATTTATTGCCTTTGACTTTTTTGCTTTTATGTATTTTATAATTTATTAATATAAATATTATTATAGAATGTAAGCAATATTCTACAAGCTCATTATCAGATGGCACCACTAATATGAAAGCAAAATGTTATTGAAATTATTCGATTGTCTTACAATGAAGTTCCCAATAGACGTTAAAAATTATAGATAATATATTACAGTTAAAAATAAAATTTATATAGTAAATTTTAAAAAATATATATAGATATGATAGAATAGTAAAATATTTTTATCACTACGGAGTGTCGAAACGTTTCTGAATTCTAATATGTTAGAAAGAGAGAGACAAAAGAGATCTTCATAAACGTGAATCAAGTTTAGTAAAAGAATATAAAAATATATCCTTTTCGCTATTATTATAAAATTAATCTATTTATATATTATATATGATATGTATTATTGCATATTTTAGTTATTCATGGCAACCTTTACTCATTATTTTGTTATTGCAGTAAAAATGAGATGTTTAAAACTGATATTTCTTTTTAAAATTATTAATCGCATACCATTGGTGAAAATATTTAAGAAAGAATCTGTTAGAGTGCAATATTGGGTGATTAATCGCTGGGATGCTGTTAGTACACAAGTACCATAATACCAAATATATATTTTGTACTTTTTTTTTCTGACTGATTGAAAGCAACATTTCACGCATTATAATCACAAGACCTCAAACCAGATTTCATACATTTAATTCTGCATTTTTGAGTTATGACGTTTACACGCGTGCGAAAGTATAGATAGACAGTCTTTTAATAGATTTAACTCAAAATTTGACAAGAAATTGCACTTCAGAGCAATCTGAACCTGTGAACAAAATTTAATTTATCTAAGTTGGTATTTAAAAAAAAACTATTGCATTTATATGCATATATATAAAAGAATATACCCCTTAGATAGATATTTACCTTTTCGATATAAAATCTATATACCAATTTTTCTTTTTCTCTCTCTCTCTCTTTGTTTTGTTATGTTGATTTATATTCAGATATCCGAAAAGATAGGTTTCCTCTGAATGACTTTCGTTTAAAATTTTATAGAAATCTACAAGTTTGGTGTAAAGATCCATATATCAGATTTTATCAGTCCAGTTTAAAGCGTTTTTGTATTATCGTGTTCACAGGCAGACAGATATGTCAAAAAAAAAAGTGTATTCCGAATTCAGTGAGGTCTGAAAATGTGTCAAGTTCTCAAAATCTCGAGTTCGTATTTTTCTCTATGTATACTTCATATAAGAGAAAGTAAAAAATGATGCCATCTTGGTTTCATAAAATTTCGGAAAAATATATCTTTTTTGAGCAAATTTGAAAAACATGAATATTTATCTGCAAAAAAAATATTAACACAAAAGACACTTTTGATATTTTTATATACACTCCGATTTATTTAAAAGTATATAATTTTAATTTTATTTTAATATATCCTATTTTAATCAACAGAAGTACTGTTTCAATAATTTTCTTGTATAATTCTACAAAATGGTGTATTTTATATTTAACTTCGTTGTAATTTGATAAAATAAAAAAATATAGTGTTCCTTTAGAATTTTTTCCAATTAACCTATTACTTCCAGAACTTGAAACAGATTTAAAGTTTTGATGCAAGAAAAATCAAATTTTGAAATGCATCTATTTTATTTGCCAACTTTTTAAACCTAGTGTTCACATATGCACTAAGAGGCGAACAGACAGAACCTCATCATGACCGTGGTCCAAAATTTCAAACAGATTTATGAACTGGGAAATAAAAACATCGTTACTTTTCATCTATCTGACTCGTTGTTTTTTATTTTTATTGACTTATTTATTTATTAATATTATTTTTACTTTTTTGAATACGAAGAAGAGACAATGCAATTGTCAAAAAATTCACTCACACATAGCGCGAAAAACACATTTTTATGTCTCTCTATATATTTGTCTCTGAAATCTCAAAAAAAAAAGAATTCGAGCTAGACGGATGAAATTTTGTGTGTGATCTTTACACCAAATTAATAGGTTTCTATTAAATTTTGAACGAAATTCATTCCCCCCGAAATTAGTCTGTCCGTCCGAGTGCAAGTGAATGATATAAATACAAAGATAAATACAAGATTGAAGCACTTTATTTTAGTAAGCCTTTTGTGTAGAAATGTAAAATCAGATTGATTGTGAAACAATGTTTCTAGTAAGAATTTCTGAATATAATTAATTGAATGCTTCAAATGCTTGAATGTTGCTTTTTAACTCGTGCGTAAAGATTACCATCGAAGTAATTATACTCTTAGAATTAAAAACAAACAAACTTGGCAACAAAAAAAAATTGTTAAATTTTCTTGGTTATAAAAGAAACGAAATTCATTTCGCACTGAAATGAATATCTAAATGAAGCAAAATAAAATATTTATTATTTCGTAGTTAATTTCGTTTCGTGAACCACACACAAAAAATATATCCTTTTTAAAAACTGCACTTAATTACTATCTTTGTGTGGAAACTCGAGTTGTTAGTTAGATTTCTGTGGTTATAATTACATAAATGCACGATGATAAGAGAAATATTTACTGTTTCAAAATCTTAAGGTATCAGAAATTAAATTACGTTAATGTAATAATTGGAATAGGTTTTAAGAATTTTTTTATCGCAGTCTTTTGATCTTTTTCTTTTCTGCAGAGTTAAATGATTTTTTTTTTCTCTCTGCAGTTTTTTTTCCGTAGGGGTAATTTTTCGAACAATTACTTTATGGAAGATTATTTTTTTAAGCTATGCATTAGAGTTAGTCTTGTGAACGTGTAGAAGGGAAATGGGTAAATTTTTGATTGCTTTTAAAGTTTGTAATAAATTTTGAAGCAAATGGAAAAAAACGTGATTATGTTAATGAAGATTCAATGTTGTTTATATTTTCTCGTATATGCAATATAGAAGTATTGCAATCTTCAAAAAATTCGAACTTGTGATTTTAACAAATCTCCACGTCACAGACGCTTTTTTTTTTGCATTATATCTATTCGTCTGTCAGTGAACACGGTAATTCAAAAATTCTCCGAGCTAGACTAGTGAAATTTGGTGCAAAGAATTGCGACTAATATTGTATCAAATCTGAACGAAATCCATTCACAGGCAATCTGTTTAGTTGTTCGAATACAAATGAATTCGATAACTTCAAAATGCAAAATGCTAGATAAATAAAATTTAATGCATATGTTTGCTATATAAAATATATACTTATCAAATTTTGAACGAAATCCGATAATTATCTGTCATTATATCATTTCACATGTATATAAATGCAATATAAACGTAAGGGCTTAAATTAATGAAATTTTGTATATAATCTTGCGGCTACAATTATAGTTTTGTGTCAGATTTTGATGTCAATTGCCCAGCAAAAAAGACATCGAATTCATACTATCGAAATTGATTTAGTAAAAATGCTAGATTCGAGCCAAATATCTATATTTTTGTATCTTTCATTAATCACATGGAACGTATTCATGACGTTACACCAAGTACCTGAATTTTATGCGGATAAAGGGAAATAAAACCTTTATTGGAAATTATGCGAGAGAGTTTCGAAAAAACTATTCCCATTGGAGTTTTTAAAAATTTCCATTGCATCAACTTGTGGCAAACAGTTAAAAATTTCTTATATTAAAAAGTATTCTGGGAAAAAAACTTAATTTATTTGATCAATATTTCGAAATTTTTGGACCGAATGCAATATATATTCCCTCTGTCTTCCAATAACTAATTTTTAAACTGTTTTAGATTGGCATACACTTTCTTACGGAGAACTCACTAAGTAATATAAATAATTATGTGGTATTTAAGACAATA
This sequence comes from Argiope aurantia, assembly GCA_026543865.1. NCBI lineage: Eukaryota > Metazoa > Arthropoda > Arachnida > Araneae > Araneidae > Argiope > Argiope aurantia. The sequence continues at coordinate 1,156,997 of JAPMOR010089332.1, read as the reverse complement.
AATGTGTTTCTGAAGAAATTACGAAATCTAAGTTTTCATACACTCTAGTCCTTTTAGTTATATTTAATAAAACATTCTTACAAACCAACATTTCACACCAAAAAAAGTTCAATGATTAAGAGTTGTCGAATCATGAAGCCCTGAATATATATTTAAACCATTTAAATGAACACATTGAGTATGAACTATTTATCAACAGGCAGAGTTTACTTGAACCGGCAGTTGGGTGGCTTAAAACAATATGAAACTTAACAGTTACATCAGAGAACTAGACTTAACTAGAATTAAATGCATAGCATCAAAATTTTAGAAATTAGCAATGGAACCACGTTTAGAGTAGACACTGCATAATATATAGAAACTAAATAAGATGGTTACCTCTAAATGTCACAGAACTCGTTTATCAAATTATTGTTTCAATTGATTGCAAAACGTTTCTCCAAATTTTTGTTTAAATCGATTGGAAATTCAATTCGTTTTCCAAATTTTTGTTTTAGTCGATTATAACTCGCTTTCTAAACTTTTGTTCGAATCGACTGTAAAATTGTTTTCCAAATTTTTGTTTAAATCGATTACAAATTGTATTAGCCTTGCAATTTTTTTTGTTTAAATCATTTGTAAAATTACTTTCCAAATTTTTATTTAAATCGATTACAAACTGCACTCTCTTTCCAAGTTTTTATTGAAATCTATAACTATTTCCAAAAAATTATTAAAAGAGGTTGAAGTTACAACTTTTCAAGATGACTTGTGGAACTCATGATCAGAATAATGGATTATGATGGTTTCAGACCTTGGTTACTTTTTTCTCCAAATATGTGACTTGTTGATACGTTCCTTAAAGAATTACTGAAAGATTCTGATCATAAATATCATGTATAAATTTGGAAGAACAAAAGCAATGCAGTAATGAAGCTCTTATCTACGCCATAGCTCCTCAGTTACTTATAGTAAGTGGTATCCCACCATTGCTTATTAAGAATTGCCTCTCATCTCACTTTTCAAAATATTACAATCGGAATATTCTAGCATTTTGTTTTTCCCACCAGGTGTGGGCACATGAGTTCATATCGGCTATGAAAGATTTTTTACTGGTCTCCTAATGGAGGGAACCTCAAAAATGAGGATGAAAAACTTTCGGTATGGTGGTAGGTTCTTGCCACACTGGCGGGTACGGAAATGGGGAGGGGGCTATCTCCCGTCGATGGCGGGACGTATTTCCCACGGAAAAGGTTGTACCGTGGCTGGTGATGGCTCTTAAAATTGAACCACAGCTCCCGCTAGTGTTTCAGTCGCGGGCTATTCAGTTTTTTAAGTGTGCCTCAGGATGGGTCCTGAGCAGTCAATTTATGATATCGTTTGCTGATTGCGAAAATCTAAATCTCGTATTCTTTTCTTCCCATTTTAAAATTTGGGAAAATTAAGAGTGGGATAATTGTTTGTTAAGGGTCGAATAACTTATTATGTCACGAGTTAAAGAAGCAATCTTAATCAAATTTCTACAGACTAAATACAAGAATTATCATTGCTATCTGTAAAAGAATCAAATTACAAAACAAATACTCATTTTATTATCTTTTCTGCCTCATTTTTGAGTATAACTACCATAAAAATCATGCAGTATTCTGCAGCTTCTCTCTTTCGGTTCTATGAATACTTTTATTTTAAATTTCGTTTCACCAATTTTTAGGAGAGAAAATCGCATCTATTTCATTAGATGAATGCATATAATAACGAAATCAGCTCGCTTTACGTCACAATCAAGTGACTAAAGTAACTGCGCATGTCACGCAGCAACTAATTGCACTACTTCTGTGAAGTTACGCCATTTTTCCTCTTGAAGAATGTGAAATAAATAAAAAGAATAAATATGCATGGCGAATTTTATTTACATTAGAAATTTAGTCCATTTAATTCTTATATAGGTAAATTACTTCTATACATGTTATAATTATTCTTATAATGTTTATATTCCTAGTGTTAAAAATCAGAAATAATAATTATTGTAGTAATCCACGAATTCAAATATTTCAAATATACTTTTGACTTTCGAGATCAATTCCAGATGGAAATAATCTCCAAATAAGATTTATCAGAAAAAATATATTTATAGCAACAACAAAAAATTATTTTATAACTGAATTTTGAATGTCATATCCGATCTATGTAGTTTTTCTGGGATTTCTTACATTTAAACAGGTAAATAAAACTCCGATGATAATCCATATTGGCATGTTGACAACTCTGTTGTTATTCTGATCGATGGTTGCGCTATTTGTCATAAAAGCTCTAGATGTCAAAAATGTTAAATCTTTCATAAAACGATGACTAATATACAGTTAAAAAAGAAAAAACTGATAAAATATATAGCTTTGCTCCTGTATCAATTAAAGTTATATAAAGATTGTACAGAAAAATTACCCCTTATAGTTTTTTGACCATCTGTGGAATCTTGGCAATAATTTATGACATTTTATTATATTTCACCCAAACTAATTTTATTATTAAAATGTCATATGAACTTTAATTTATTTTATATCATTATTATATTTAATTTATTTTAACTAAATTCTAGTAGATCAACTTTCTAACACTAAACAGCATCTTTTCTTATAAATAATAAATAAAATTATTTACTTTTCAAAATATTTTTTTAAAAAAAATCAACTTTTTTTTTCTTAAACAAGAGGCTGATTTTTTAAATATTTTTTAAAAAATCAACATTTTTAAAATTTTTTTAACAAGATGCTGAAGATGAAAGATAACGTCGTCTTTTATATAATAAACTCAAAAATATTATTTCATAATTCAGCTTCTAACGTTATGAAATAAGATTTCATTGGAATAAAATTTTAATTACACGTACAATGTATGTATGCATTATGTATGTATGTATGTATGTATACATATGTCACATATGTTAAATATGTATATCTACATAGGTATTAAAATTATATGAAAGCAATAAAATATGCATGTCCCTATTTTAACTGTTGAAAATAATTTACTTTTGTTCGAAAAAATACATGAATGCCAAATGACTGCTCTTTTACTATTATTTTCATCTTTTCATGTTTTCTTTGAAATGGAGTTAGATATTTGCGCAAATTGTATAGCTGAATTTTGGAGTTTTATTGTAATATACTGTCTTCAAGGACACGCAGATGTACAAAAGTTCAAACCTCTAGAACACCAAAAAGTAAGTAAAAAAAGAGCGTTTACAAAGTTTAATGTTTACAAGTGCATGAAAGAAATCAAGTATTTTTTAAAACAAAACGGCGAGAAGGGCTATTTTATATATATCTTGATATTTACGATTTTGCATGTTTCATGGCTTAATTAGTTTCTTTTAAATAACTATCTAAAAGTTTTACAATTCAAAAAATTAAAATCTAAAATATTAAAAGATAAAACTGCAGAAACTATGAACTGCGCAGATATTAGGCAAAAGACGCGTATAATTTCCGTTATGAATAAAGGAACTATTAAATTATTGATATGCAATTATTTTTGATTAAAATATTATAATATATTTATTGACTTTATTAGAACAAGTTTCCCTAAAACTTATTCTGGTCGCATATTCATAACGTATGATATACTGAGAATCAATTGACGCATAATTTAGTTAAAGAACATAAATTTTAAATAAATTATATATAGTAGTTGATTAATTATTGAAAACAGATATTTTTCTGATTTCCTCCGATGAACTGGACGTATTTTAGATAATTTTAAAAATGAAAACTTTTTAATTTAAACACTGAAAACTCCTCTTTTTTTCAGTAATAAATCATTTAACAGATTTCTTCGCTTTAAAAACATAAATTAGAAGTAAATACTAAATTTTTTTATAACTATGTGTTTCACACTGTTATTCTAATAATATTTAAAAAAACCCTGCCTATTCTAATTCCATTTGAAACAAATGGCTGATGAAGCAATTAATTTCAGAAGGTTTTAATTCATTTCTATTAAATCGTCAGTTCCTCTAAGAAATGTCTTTCCTTATTTCTCAGAATAATGAATCATTGCGCTTAGAACAATTAATAAAGTGTTTTTAATTTAAACGTCTTAAAATTGTGTTTTCCGCACAAAATGGGAAATGGATTCTTGAAGCCACAAGTACAGATTTGTTATTTCATAAAAATACGGCATTTGGAAATCGTTTTTTTAATTTGATAAATCTGGCTAATTATAAGTATGATATAAGTGAATGGCATTCAGTGTAACTTTGCTTCGTAAATAAATTCTTCTGTGTTTTTATATGATTAATTGATGTCTTTCAATCAGTACATACATTTTAATCTAAATACATAATTATTTAAGAATAATAGGGACGATCTATGAAGTTAGTATGCATTGAAATAGATTCTGCGTATGCGTCTTATGATCTTTTTGCTTGCATCAGATTGAAAGATTATCACTTTTTCTTTCATGAACAGTAGCTGTGTTAGATGCAGGATAATTTCATCATTCGGAGTACAGTAAATTGGGTTTGTTCAGAAGATAGTGAATTACAAAAATTAATGAGAAAATTAGTTTAATATTATATTGAGAAACTAGTAAGTTAATTGGCAAAAGAACAAAGCTCAATGTGCACGATAAATATATATATCCGAATTTCAGATCCATAAGTAATGGCATGACCTCACGCAGGAAGAATTAATTTTCGAAATGCAATGCGACACTTTATGGAATAAGGACAAATTTGAGTTGGCTGCAGCAAACACAAATAAAATAACGTTTAAAAAAATCCAAAGCAGAAATAATAGGTGTAACAAATTGTAAAAACTTTTTAAAAAGTTGATGGTGAAATGCAAATATTTAACAAATGACATTTCTGAACGAAATTTGAGAAGCAATCAAATTTTAAAATACAAATTATGAACTAAATTCTGAATGACAGACTACTATTTCTATGAAAAGAAGACACATTTGGATAGGGAATCTCTCCCACAAATTTATTTAGAGCTAAAATGGTAGTTCTGAATAGAGAATAGTAATAGAGAGAATAATAATCTGAAGAAGGTGGCAAGTTCTAACCTCTGGCTGTATTTTTTACCAACATCCATCCAAAACTTATAAACAAAGATGCACTTCATCATCACTTGAGATTGAACTAACTGCTTAAGGAATAGTTAGCTATTTTTATCTTAAGCGAAACTCAAATTCTGACCAACTTCTCCAGAAAAGTCTAAAGAACTGCAACCTACCTTCATGAATTTTAATTAAACCAAACTTCTATGAGATACTCCAGAATAAATTTGACCTGCAGCTGAAGTTAGACTTCCATTCTATCCATGAATCTTTACCATAAGGACTGTCAGAACGGCCATCCGATTTACGCAATTTATAACGTTTTATATAATCCAAATGAATTATGTTAGTTACGTTGAGAAATTAACTTAGTTGCTCTCTCACTTTAAATCTTATTTTACTGTCCTGTTCATATAGGTTAATTCTGTGCTAACTAGGTGGCCTGCTATAATTTTTAAAAAATCTTATTTTACTAGAAAGAAATACTTTGCAAGTAATTTACTAAGAAAGAATTATTTTATTTCTGAAAAGGAGAAAAGAAAAGTCTTGAAATATTTCCACAGACATTATAAAATATTTCTCGAGAGTGAAATTTTGCAGCGTGAAATATTGTCTTTCCTTCCGTAATTCAGCAACTTTTCTAACTCATATTTTCCCAGGATTTGTTTTCTCCAAGAGGAGATTTTCCTCCTTTTCTTATCAGAAGTTGAATTCCTTGGAATATTGTGGCAATTGAGTTGACTGTGACTTCGTCAGATATATTCTCTTACTTTTGGACCAGAGCTACTTTGCTTCATGTATTCGTTTCGAGTGTTCTTTCCTAAAAGGGTTTCTTCATCTTCTAATTTACTTTAAGAATAATTGGGAGCAATTACATAATAAGTAAATAATGAACAACATTTTCATCTTGACTGTAGTAAACTATACCTAAGTATAAGTCATATTCCATGTAAAAGTGAACCAACAATTGTTTATATCGAAATAAGTTATCTATTATAATTCAATATTTAAAATACTCACACTGTGAAGAATTCTACAATTATATATTTTCTGGACAATATTATTATTCAAAAACTAACATCCAAAGAGAAACAACCCAGATACGGAGTGCAGTTTCTGGTATGATGGTTAATATTTGCCACCATAGTGGGCGTAATAATGGTCTGGGGTTGAGTTCGGATCGTCTTCCGAATAATTTTCTTTTAAAGCAACTTAACATTTTGATTACAAACGAGTGACACTATTTAGCTGGGAATTTGAGAAAAAATTATTGTAAATCATAATATTCATTATATTTAAGTGTTAGTTCATTATTAGTAAAATCCAGTTATAATAATTTCTCATTTGAAAGCCGCTGAGAGGTATTTTCAGAGGGATCTTGAAATTTTGAGTCCTCATTACATGGTGAGAACCCCAAACCCAACATTATCAATTAATCAAATAGTGAATGAGGCAGCTTGGGTTTTGACGAAGATAACATTTGAGCTGGCTACTGCCTTCAAATTTCTGCAGCACGACAGTGAGTGGCAGTTTGTTCCATGGCGTCAAATTTAGAGTGCGCCAAGCTTATACACAATATATTATCTTCAGCGGAATCGGGATTCAAAGTTGAAACTCTCCTATTTGAAGCCGTGACCTTACCACAAGGTTACTGCTGTCGCAACTTAAAGATAAGAAAAATGTAACACATCAAATAAACCATGTAAAGCTGAAAAACTCATTCTTTGTAACATAAAGAGTAAAAAAATTAATACTTTATCGGAAATAGGAAGGTCAAAACAAAATCATAAAAGCCAGAGACACTGAGCATAATACTATAAGAGATTATAGCAAAAATACGTATCATACGAAAGATTATTTACAGATATTCATTATATAATAAAACTATTATAAACACGACCAAAATTCCTATTTACCTACAATTCCTATTAAGATTCCTATTATCTCTACCAATATCTCAAGTTTTTGCCATGTTGTCTTGATCTTAAAATTTTAGATAAAAAATGATTTTCTATTTTTTAATATGCTAATAAAAATGTTTTTAACGAGCATAATTTTTACCATTGAGTAATATGACTGATTTTTTGCATGTCTCACCGATGACTGACCACGACTAATATTTTCCTATGCGATTCTACGGTAAAATTTATAATGCGACTGATATTATTTAGTTTAATAACAAAAGATCATTTTTCTATACAAAAAACATTCAAATGCATATAATGATTCTTTTGGCTGACAGATGACTCACTTGTAACTGCACTTAGCAACTGACGCAACATTAGTCATAATGCCAGAAAGTATTAGACAAATGTTTGCTTCAGAATTGCGTTTTACTCGATAATGTTTATAGGCTATCATGCTTTCTGTAAATTATGCTAAGCAGCATGAAAGAAAATGCGAGGTAGAGTTTTGGATCTACCTTGAATGATCGCAATGAAGTACTGATTTTAGCATGCAATTACTTCTTTGACAATATATTTTCTAAAATATGATTGCTCATAATTTGAAATAGCTTCTTAAATAAAAAGAAATATTTCGATGTTTTCATTTTTTTTATCTTAATAAATTCGGAGCTCATTGTTGCAAACAACTATTTTAACACCATTCTCAAATCTAAAATGAAAACTTATCATTGAAACAAATTTATTTTCTGTACAGTTATTACTTTTTCCTACACGAAATAAAGAGAAAATATTGTAAAAAAAAAAAAAAAAAATCGAATTTCAGATTTTCATGAATCTCCACGTTTCTGAATTCGAAAGACACATTTTTTCATTATGTCGGGTGATGAATACGATAATTCAGAAAGCTTTTATCAACACGGATGAAATTTCTATGATTTCTACACCAAATTTGTAGATTTGTATACATTTTTGAATGAAATATAAATAAACGTATAAATAACTTCGAGTATAAATTAATATGATGATTACAAATCGTAAATATTTAGGTAGTAAATTAAATATAGAGAGTTAGAATCTGAAATGTAGATAGGCAGCAAATTAACCGTCTGTCAACCTGTATTTTCACAAGCATGTTGTTTCTAATGGCACTTGTCATAGACAAGCCCATTGACTTTAGAAGTCAGTGATTTTAAGCCAAAGGTGCGTGTCTTCTTTTTCAGTAGCGCCATCTAGGGCCAAAAGTGCATCTCAGCTACTCACCTGTCGCAACCCATTTCACGGGGCTTCATTCATGCATTTCATTCACTTATCCACAGATCGTCACTTAAACTTGAATCTGAGAACGATCACCACTAAACCAGTATACCCAGTGATATTGCTCTCGACAAGGAGGAGTTTGTGACCACGACAGATTTATACGTGAACCAGCCACCAAACACACGGAGAGTCTTCGGCCGGCGTGGTTCGAACTCGCAACCCAAGGGATACGAATCCAACACCCTACCAACCAGGCTATCCCGGTCCGTACTCCATTTACAAGCATTTAAATGGAGTAACTGAAGCAAGCAATGTTTTAATATATGAAAAGAATTTACTTGTAGTTCTCTGATAAATTTTGTTTCAATAGTTCAGAAAAAAAGCATCAAGCACATACATTTCGTTTTTCTGGTATTTATATATTAATTGTACTCTAGATATAAATTGTCAAAAATTGAATCGCCAATGAGCGCACTTCAGTTCTTCCTTTATAACTTTAAAAAAAAATGTCTGTCTGGGAACACTATAACTCAAAAACGCTTTGAACAAGATGGATGAAAGAAGGATATAGAATTAAGATCAAATTTGTGGATATCTAAAATTTTTTGAAGGAAATCCATTAACAGGAAATCTATTTGCGTAACTCTTGAGTACAAATGAGCTAAAGAACTACAAAAATCCGAAATGCCATGTAAATAAAAATTTGGTGCACAGCTTTAGCATTTAAAATAAAAGCATTTTTCAAATTTTGAACCAAATTCGTCGAATAATGATTGTCTGTCGATCTGTACTTTCACATATATGCAAACGCAGTGATTTAAATCAATGAAATTCGATATGTTATCTAGTGCCTACGATTATAGTTTCATAACAAATTTTGATGTCAAGCGGCCAACAAAAGTGAGTCCAAAATGCATTTCACGCTAAAAATGTGATCTTTTTTTATTTTATAAATATTTTTTTAATGCCATGCAAAGTATTCGTGGCCTTAACCAAGATCTCCAATTTTATGTGGAGGGAGGGGAATAGGTGCTTTGTTGTTGAGCATGTGAGAAAGGTTCAGGAAGGCCACTCACTGTTTTGTTTTACTAATTTTAATAAACTTTAAAAAGTCTTTTAAAATATATTTTAAGACAATATTTCGCATTGTTTGACGACGAAACGATAATGAATACTTTTCACATGCGCACCTTATTGCGGCAGTAGAATTAAAGCATCATTTTAAGAATGAATAATGATAGACGAATTAAGCCTATAGTATAAAAACATTGCTACAATGTTCCGAACTACAGTTTTACATTTTAAAAATTTGTTTTAATTGTGAGGTGTATATTGGCTCTTTTAAAATAAATTTTATTTTTAAGATACTTAATAGATACTATATGCATTTTAAAGCTAAAGTTGTTGGTCTTCTAGATTATTGACTTTTTAGGCAGTCAAAGGATTAATATGGAATTCATTTTTTTAAATTCAACCTGTTATTTGTTAAATACATGAATGAAAGACTACATTTAATGGATTTAATCTTCTAAATTTTTAAATTGCGAATTCAAAAATGTATAACTTAGCGAAATAAAAGCAGAAGCCAAATTAAAATAATTTAAAAACTAATTTTGGGAGACAATGGTTCCGGAAGATATGAATATTAGTTTCCATACGCAGGTGATAGATTATCCATCTGATGTTAGTTAAGCCTATTTTCGCGGTCGATTAAACTTTGTTTGATGCTTGTTTCTACCATCTTGCATTTTTTACATACTCTATTCTCTGACTGAATGGAAGCTGTATTTAAGAATTTACACAATTAATCCACAGTCGAGTATCTCTAAAAATATTTTATAGCTTTATAAATAAGTGAAGTATTAAATTAAGTGTAACTGTAAAAAGTTCAGTAAAAAGTTCAGTGAAACAGTATGAAAACATTTGTTTGACACTTCTTTTACATTTCACTGTTGCCAACCGGTATTAAGTAATAAGTGCAATTTCTGTGCCACGCACATTAGCGATTTATATAATATTAAGAGAATGATGTCATTAAAATTTCAAAATACTGACCAGATAAAAATGCAACGTAAAGCAAATTGTTATTGAAAATACTAAATCTATTTTTCAAATGGAAACAAAATAAAATTCTTAGGTATTTCACATGTTACAATGCAGTTTGCAATGTACTGAATATTTAAAATAGATACAAAAAAATTTAATGGAATAAGCAACGAAATTTAGAACAAATGCACCAATTTTAGAATCAACTTCATTTCAAAATAATAAAATTTTCAGATAAATTCAGAGTACATCGTGGCATAAATAGAAGAAAGAAAAAGATAAAGGGAAATATAATATTCACTTGGTTTGAAACTAAAAAGAAATATTTTTGAAAGGCTTTTGACTCACGAATCTACTCATGCGTTGAAATTGCTCTTGAAAAAGCCACTTTATTCAAAAATAATGCAATACTAGCATTTTTTAAACAAGTTATTCTTATGCGCGCAAAAAAAAGTTCACTTTTTGATTTTGTACGATAAAAGGATTTTTTTATTCCTTCATATAAAAATCCTACATTTCCCAAGTGATCTAAAACGATTTTGTCTATGCGTATTGAAATCAAGAGCTCTGGACAGATATAAATAAACAATTCTTCAACTGCAAGCGAATTTCCTTATTGTTTCTTATATGTAAAATGTAGAAAGAAAATAATTTATTCGTTAAAACATTAGCTATGGAAGTTTGGATGGATATTTATGTTTTATATTTTCTTGAGTTCGATTTTTTGCAGTTAAGTACGAATAATCGGGAAGTAAAACACTCAAAGCAAAAAGGTTAGGTGGATGAAGTTTCGATATATTTTAACGTCATGACTGTAAATTTTAGCCAAATCTTGTACAAAATTCACCAAAGAGAACTGAATCAGTCTGTGGTTTTGTATATGATCTCGATAATTCAAAATATTGAGTAGTAAAGATCTGAAATTTATAATTTTATAACCAAAATTATATATCTGTTCCAACTTTTAAAGCAAAACAATTTACCTCTTAATCTGTATTTTCGTACGTATCAAAATAAAGTGACGTAGATATCAAACAAGTTAGGTTTACAATCATAAAGCACATTCAAATGGTGACATGAACAGCCTGATCACGGACAGCCTGTCAAAGGAAAGATTCTGTCCAAAAAGTCCTCTAGACTCTCTACACCATACAAAGAAACGAAATATAAAAGTTGACATAATATTTATTTTTATTTTACAGTCCCGCAATAAAATGCCAAAAATCCAAATCATCCTATTGGATGATTGACAACTCGATGTTGGTGAGCTGAGAGTAATCTGAAAATAGTCAAATAAACCCAGAAAGGAAGCCAAGTGAAATTTGCTAAGACTTGATAAATGATAATAGATCTTGGCGATCTTTGTGTAATCTGGAAATCGCCAAGTAAATCCATTATCTTGGCGTAATCTTCTGAAACCGGCCAAGAATTCCTGAGAAGTTTAAATAAATATCTCAGATTACGGAAGCATATGAGAAATTTCAGGGCAGAGTACTTTCCATTGGCTTTGTGTATAATCAATAGATATTTTAAAATCTTTTTGTTAAGTAACGATTGCTATTAATTCCAATTATTTTTATATTCGAGCTAAAAACTATTATAAAATGCTATAATAGCATCAGGCACAGAACTAACTAAAAAAATTGAAAGAATATTAACTATACAGGAAGAATGATTGAACGCAAAAGATGGAAAAAAAATGACAGAAATTAACCAACGAAGTATATTTGTATATTTTTTAGTTATATACCATTGTATATTTTTTAGTTATATACAATGTAGAAATTAAACTCTTCATAGTTATTGTATCTTAGATATTATTTATTAACTTATAATAAACTTTAAATTAAAAATATTGTAAGTTTATAAACTTAACATATATAAACTTTAGAAACTAAACATTTATAAACTTAATATTAAAAATAAAATTGAAAAACAAAATTTTCTGCGAAATTTCTGAAAGAAACAAAAGAAATTAATTGAAACAATGGATTTAGCACCATTATTTAACTTTATTGTAAGTAAAGGATACCCAAAAAAATTTTAATCGCGATTATATTCCATTCTGCTGAGTGATTTTGAGGATTCTCTGCGTTTTATATTTCCCTAAATCATGATAATTTAAGAAAAATGGGAAGTAATAGATTTGGTATGGGATTTTGTAAACAAATCTGCAGATATACATCAAATTTTAGATCAAATCTTCCTACGATTTTAAGACCAAAACTATGAATCTATGTTAAGGTATATCGATTGTATCTTTGCATATTTTTGTATATTAAATAAAATGAAATAAATTGGAATTAAATCATAAGACATACATGATTCTCTTGGGGCTCTTAATCTTCGAATTAAGTAAAAAAAAAAAAAATTCAGCAGATAAAGTGCTCATCAGAGATTTAGTAGAATGCAGATTTCCAATAGAACAAAAAAGCTGTATCAGAAAAAAATACACTCGGAATGTGTATGGCTTCGTAAGGAACATCCTTTGAACATGTACGTTACTTTAAATGTTTATTTTTAAGTCCTGGTTTCCGTTTGTATTTATTATGCAATATAAGACGTCACTCTTCAAGCAATTATTAATTTATATATTCCTTTAAATTTATGTTGTTTACTTCCTGTGATATTTGTTATTACTTTGTTGCTTAATTCATTGATAAATAATCCTCTGTGTCGGTCACTTTTTGAATCTCGTTTTCTTTTATAACAGCAGGAGTGGTCTCACTGAATTTTTCTCCTACTCTTTAATTATGATGCTATTTCTCTTCCTGTACCGTATAAAATTGTACACTAAGGGATAAAGCTGCGAATGCAACGAGCGTTTGGATTTTCTCTTATTTTCAGTGGTCCACACATGAGAGTTGAGTGCTTCGTATATAGTAAAGAATACCGGTAATTGCTTATATACTGCGTGGCCTTGGCGAGCAATAGTTACATAATATGGAATTTTGGCATGAATGATTTGATATTTGGCGTTTAATCACTGGTATGCAGTTAATACACAAGCATCGGAAAACTGAATAGGTATTTTCTCCCATTGTTGGAAATCAAAATTTGTCATAGAACTAAAATTGTAGTCAACAGATTACAAACTATATTTCATTTGTTTAAGTTATTTCGTTTTTGAGCCAACAGTGTTCACATGATTGCATAAGTGTCTGGTGGCAGACCATCAACCTTTGAGAGATTTAATTTAAAATTTTATAAAAAATCTACAATTGAAATGCTTAATCTGTGTATCATATTTCATCGATAAATTTTTATTGTTTTTATTAGTTCATATTTGCTCTGTCAGCCAAACGGACTTCCTTCTTCTAAATGAATTGCATTTAAAATTTGATACCTATTTTTTTAGACGTAAATTTCTGCAAAAAGTTCCATCTATCTACTTCTTTACGTTTCATAGTTATCATATTTACTTATACTCGAATTGACATAGCTTTCTTCTGACAGATTTTGTTTAACATATGATAGAAATATACACATATTGTGTAAATACTACTTGCAAAATTTTATTCGTCCAGTTCAAAGCAGTTTCGAGTTATCACACAGACAAGCAGATATTGCGACAAACGGACGTAATTCCAAAAATATATATTTTGTATTCAAGGAGGCCTGAAACATCGAGAGTCATCGAAACTACCAGTTCAAACCTTTTTAGAAGGTGACAGCATTTTCTCCTTTGTATACTTCGTGTATCAGAAAGTAAAGCTGAATTATTTCATTTATGCCTGATCAACTCTTAAAATGTATGAACATCTTACTGAGAATCCGGAAAATTCAACAGTACTACCCGAGACTACTAAAACTTCATCGATGAGAAACCGTTGATTTCTTGGGTTTATTGGCATAAGTGCCATTTGTTGACTATTGTGCGCTAGACTAAATGCCATATTTCTGTTCATGCCTGATTATTAAATAATTATGAGTTAAATTGGTCGAAAGTTTAGAAGGTTGTCAAAATGATCCTGGAATGATAATAAAACTAGTATTAATCTAAGAGCAATGCATGGAAAGCAAAAGTACCAAATCAGATTATAAAATCCAAATAACTTTAAAAATGAAAAAAAGGTTTTGTAACCAATCTGTGCTTACAGCATATCTGTAAATGTATGTATAAAATGAATGCTTTCAAATTGGATACAATATCAGGATATGACAGACGTAAGAGTCATAGTGTAAATAGGAGGCTGTTAACTTAGTTTCATGCTGGGATCATGTATAAGCACTTCGTAGGTATGTTGAAATAATATCGAAAGAGAAAGATACCAGTTCTCATTTTTTCAAAGATATAGTAATGGTTCGAATTATCACCATCCCGATGACGAGCGTACTTCCTGCCACAGGAATTGAACCATGATCAGCAATGGGCGTCAGGAGTCCATCCTCAATTCACATACAACTATCGCGATGTGGATTATTCCCTTTACCTCAAATGTCAGTCCCACGGGGGCACCTTAAAAATTGAGGATAATAAGCTTCCGGCATGCTGGTTGGTTCTCGCCACCCTTGTGCGTTCACGAAAAGGTGGGGGGTCTACGAAAAGGTCTACATTCCATCGACGATGGGACGTACTTCCCACGAGAAAGATTGTACTGAGGTCAGATGACCTTTGGGACTCAACCACCATTCCCGCAAGTACTGCTATCGTGGTGGTCCGGTCATTCCTTAGAGCGAGTCGGAATATTGAATGTGATTATCCTGTTGTCAAGGCAGAGTGGAAAAGATTCATCCTTAGCTTGTTTAAAGAAAAACACAAAAACGCTTCACTTCAAAAATACAACCAGTTCTTGTATTGTACTAAGCCAACTAAACAAGATTTGGAGATTAAAACAAAAGTGTATAATCTCGCTGTCATGTTTACTGGGAGACAGAAATATTGGATGAGTGAGTTTACAACATTGGAAATCTACTTTAACTCCATAGCAAAATACATTCTTCGAGTTTACATTCTAGATTTGTTTTAATGGTTTACAAATTCGGAACGGAAAACGCATATTCTAATGCATAAAAAATCCCCCATTTTCTGGAAAATAAGCTTTTGTTAAGTCTCGTATTCTACCATTAAAGAATAAAGCAGTATCGCACCATCTAACGAAAAAATGGTTAAGCTCATTTGGTGCTTTCTTTGAAGGAAACTTTCTAAATAGGCTTAACTCTTTGCTCGTTGCTTCGGGGTGTTAAAGTTGGTTTAATGGACCGAAAATATGTAAAAATGCTCCGGTTCTCTACTTACTGTAGGTTCTTTATTACTGTGCAGCATTTTATTACTGGAAATACGCCTAAAATGAATTTTTTATGACTGTATTGATCGACTTAGCAACTTCATGTAAGGATTGGTCTTCCTTTTTTTTTTTTTTTTTTTGCTACTTGTTTTTGTTTTAAATATCGAAAAGCAATTGTTGAAGTTAAATAAATATCACACGAGTTGAAAGAGAGTAAGTAAATATTGGCGACTTTAGTCTTGTCTTAATATCAAATTTTAATGAAAAATTGCGCCCTCTGGATCATTTATTTAAAAACAGTGACAGTGCACAGTGGAGTGAAAATTCGGTGGAATATGACACGCTTAATACTCTATCTGTGACACTCGTAATATGTTTATTATGTGATCCTATCCTAAAAATAGCTTAAATCTCTTTGTAAGACAGACCGTTACAGACCAAATTTGGCAAGTAATTACTTATTCAGGTAGAAAATACTCAATAAGAAATGCTTGCCCAAAATATTAATTAGATATTGAATTAAAAATATTTCTTTAATATCTTCGGGGATCATTATTCCAAACAAGGGTTTTAATCATTTTAAAATGCAAAAATTAACATTTTAGTTATATCATCTTAAGATCTCTTAATTATTAATAAATCATCAAAGTTGCAGGGTTTTTTTTGGTGCTCGCTTCCAACTCCTATTTTCAATATATTTTGTGAATCGAAGTCTATTATTTTATAGGGTTAAGTATTGGCCATATTCTTAGAATTATCAAACATCTGTGATCAGTTGAAGAAAGCCTGATTTATCCAGTTTTTGCACATTTTAATTTTATTCCCATTGTTTGCAAGTTTTTTTTATCAATCATCATCATCATCACACATGCTGGATTAAAACGCGCAAATCAATACTAGAATGTTTTTAAATTTTTACGAGTCATTAATTTTATAAATTTTATGTAAATATCATGGATTTTAAATTTTTATAATCATTCTTTCATTTCAGAATAATATTCTAAACATATTTTTAAATTTGTATCATATTTTATAATTTTGTTTGTCTTTTATATTTCATTTTATATATATATTTATACCATATGCCCTTGCGCAGCATGTTAACAATTGGCGCACTTCACGTCAACAAACTATATACGAGGGGTGATCCAAAAAAAGTTTATTCGAAAAGTAAAAATTGTGGATGGGAATACTGTTACTCAGAGTGGAGACAGATGGCGCTAATTGTCTTAGACCGGTAGTTCGAGCAGATGGTGTTAGTACTGAGACCTGAAACAGCTACAGTAATGGCAAGACGTCTAGAGAAATGGTATAGCACAGAGATGCGAGCCCTGATACGATTTCTATGGGCCAAGAATGTGCCCCCATCGTACATTCGCAGACAAATTGCTGAAGAGTACGGGAGTAAAGCAATGAGTAAACAACAGGTGGTGAAATGGTGTTATTCTTTTGAAGAGGGCAGAGAGATTGCTGGGGATGTTTAGGTGGGAGGTCTGGAGCCCCCCCCCCCCATTCAGCCCCAATTTGGCTCCCAGTGACTATTTCCTTTCCCCGACATTGAACTTCGAAACAAGGTTCATATCAGACGGTAATGTTCAAAAAGGTGCCGAGAACTGGCTCAGTAGCCGGGGACCTGATTATTACCTAGAAGAGTTAAATAAATTGGTCCACGGAGTGATAAATGCCTCAACAGGTTTGGCGATTATGCAGAGAAGTGACCGCCACATGTCTTTTAATTACCATTTGTATCCTGTGTCTATTGTGGATGAAGCAACTTTCCTTTGCCTTGTAAACGTTTTTTGGATCACCTCTCGTTATTTATCAGCAGAGTGCAAACACTAGGCAGGGGATTTAAAAATAAATTCTTTAACGAACTAATATTTCAGCATCTTGCAACATGTACAGCACACTCCAAATAGATGTAAGTTCTCATTTAAAAACACAATCAATTAATATAAGTTCAACAAAGCAACAGCCAATTACAATTGATAATGAAGTGTACTGTCCTTCCGATTTCAAAATATTCGAAACAATAAGATTACTCCTATGTGACCAGCCTATTTGATTTGAATATTCAACATTCGCTTTGGTACTTGGGCCATAAACATCAAAGCTGTAAATTTTACACTTCTCTCTAGTAGCAGTATTCTATGATGCTTCTGTCTGTTACTCTACATTTGCTGTATGCAAATGTAGAGTAAGATACGGTAGATAAGATACTCTACATTTGCATACAGTAAATGTAGATTATATCACAGAGATCAGACAATCTTCTAAGAAATTTAAGACAAACTAATTTGTTATCTTCAAAACTTATTTATATATCTTAAGAATAATTCGAGTGAGAGCCAATCAGTTCGCAAAAGCATTTACAAGAATCCATTTATTAGTTTATAACAGATGAGAGAGTAAAAAAACATTCTTTATTATATAAAGTCAGCGTTCATACAAATTGCTTCCTTGAACAAACTTGAAAAATTTATAGTCTAAAATGAAAATTTTTCCTTATTTTTTCTGTTCTTATTGGTTACTTTCGCTTTTTTACTTTTGACATAACGCCAACGAGCTTTTCTGTTATAGCTACCTATCCAAATCTATATATAAGTTTTTTACTTTCTCTTATATGTTTACATAGAGAAAGTATAGAAATTGTCAAAAAATTCGAACTCGAGATTTTAACGATCTTCATGTTTTAGACCTGTTTGAGTTTTTAAAAAAATGTCCGTCTGGAAAATAAATAAATGGAAATGTTTTGGAAAATGTCCGTCTGTGAAATATAAATAAAATATAAAAGTCAGATAAAAATAACTCAAACGCTTTGAGCTAGATGGATGAAATTTGGTATACGGTTTTAACTGCAACATTATTCATATCTGTCAAATTTTACATTCGTAGGGGTTCTGTCTGTCCGACTGTTCGGATATAAGCTAAAACGATGAATACAAAATGAAGAGAGCTTGATACATTTCGGTAAACAGATTTAACATCTATGGTGTGGACATCCATGAAATTTTGAATCAAATAGAACGAGGGGTTGATCGTCTGTCAGTCTATAGTTTCAAAAGCATGTAAATGTGACCATTCAAAAACGCAATGACTTAAATATATCAAATTTTGGTATGGTATGTTGTGGTTACTAGTGTAGTTTTATGCCAAATTTTTATTTTAATCAATTGGGAAAAACGCATCTAAAACACAAATTTGACGATCAGACACTATTAGATACATTATGGGGATTAATCTTCAAAAACTCGTCAATTCTCTCATGATAGGCTCAGCAAAAATGCTAAATTAAGGCCAAAGTTTAATATTTCGGGCTATTTTACGCTAATGCTATGGTGAAAGCATATAAGCCAGTTAACAACTACGCTGCGCGAGCAATTGCTTTTGGATTGTGGTCATGTTACGGGACTGCAACTACAAGGTCCCAGGTTCTATCCTCTCTCATCACAAACAGCCACATTGCCATGTGGACATGGCGGACAATGCCATGCAAGATGTTCTCTCGGAGTACTTCTTTATTAGAGAGTTTTTTGATGGGATCACTCCCATTAGCTCTTAAACCCTTTTCAAAATATTCTTCGATTGATTCATTTGTTTGATATTTAAATTCGTTTTATTTCATGGTTTCAGTATTGAGTTTCATGGTTAAGTCATAACAGTAAATAGTCACGATACAGACCGCGTTTGCTTGCGTTTTGAATTGAGAAGTCAGATGATCATGCCAGCAGTGCTGCCAAATCTTATTGTCAAAAATTGTATTTATTTTGTACGAGAGAGAAATATAGATCTTTAAATTACATCGTTTTGATCTAACTTTAAAAAAAATTGATGTCGGAATCAAAAGTAATCATTTGTTGTTGAACTTATTTTTCAGGCTGCAGCGAAGATATTTTGTTTTCCGAGCAGAAATTTCCCCAGAGACAATAAACTGAAGCATTCTCAATTATTTATCGTTGGCTAAGCCTATGTTTTCATTCATCTTAGATCAGAAAACACTAGATTTATCACAAGATAGTCCACTACTTGGAAGTATATCTTCGAGTGGTTTAAATGTTTTACAAGCTCAATTTCAGAATAATAAGCCTAAAATCTAGAGTTATTCCAAGAAGGAAAAATTCTATATTATCGTATTTCCTTTAAATCTTCCACAATATCTGAGTCAATTCATCATCAATAGAAGAAATAGATTTTGGTATAAAATTTTTCCAACTAAGAATTTTTTTTGGCAACATTCATAATGATGGAAATTTAAAAAAAAAATTAAAGGACATAAATCAATATAAAAGAGCATCTCCGAGAATCCACAAATTCTTTTTTCATATTCATGCACAGTTTCCGTATCTGAACTCAAATCCATCAAATCGAATAGAAGTTTGTAGTTCCTTGTACTAGAATGAGATTTCGAACGCCAGCCTTGCTCAACTTCTGATTGATCATATGAATTTAGAATTTCAGATGTATTTTTTTCCTCTATAAACTTTACAAAGAGAAAGTACTTTAAACGTCAAAAAGAAATTCGAAATTTTAATGAATCTCCAAGTTTTAGATTTTCTTGAGAATTATTTTTTTGAATCATGTCTGCTGATTTATGAGTTCGTTAACTCATAAAGATAACAAGTTGAAAGAATAAATTTTTGTATGTGGTATTTACGTAAAACTGTCCATTTTTATCAAATTTTTAAGATAAAACTTCTTTGAAAAATTTGTCAATTCATATATACGTATATGAGGTAGATAAATAAAAAATGCAACAAGCTTTATGAGTGAAGTTTGGCATTCGTTTACATCTGTGTTAGTTATTAGAGCAAATCTTACAAGCGGCTGACTGTTTAATCACCTTGTCTATTCGTATGTTTGAACATCATAACTCCAAACCACAACTTGAAATTCAATATTCGACATGATTCAATTCAAGGCAAAGTCATGGGTTTTTTTTATCAATTTGGACATAGTCTAAAATAAATAGAGAAGCGACAATATTCAAATATGATTTAATCCAATATGTTATTAAAATCACCGCAATATGCAGCAGATTCTTAATGCAAAAATTTAGGGGAAATTGGTCTGGCTGAACTATATACATGAGGTTTCAAGTGTGGCAATTTTATAGTTTCATAACTCTAAACTATCGATTAAAAAAGCATTCTTCCCAATTAATTGATAGATAATGTTCTGTCTATTACTTAGATGAATGATTGAGTTTATTGATCTAGAAAAACTAATGAAGCAAGCTTGATCAAATTATTAACATCCTTTGTGAATGCGTTCGTATTCATTTGAATGCAGATAATCGAATTTCTGTAGAAATATTTTGAATAAACATAAAAAACGGATAACCTTAGGATCTAATTATTATGGATAAATTGGCTGAGCTCTAATTTTTCTAAACAGTTAAAGCCTCATTTGAAAATCGTTAATCTGAGTGTCTAGTTTTCTCGCTGGGTGACGTCAGGTAATCGATAGAATTGACAGATTTTAAGTAGTCTGATTTGTCAAAATAAACTAAAACTTTTTCAAATGATATAAATTTCTAAATCGAGCATGTAATACTGTTGTTATTTATTATTTCCAGATAGCCAATCATTTCTGGAGAAAATCTAAAAGATAACATCAAAAAATGTTATATAAAAGATACATTTGCGTTTAACTATTTTTTATATCTGTAAGGATAGAATTTTGTAAAAGTTTTTTTTTTTAATTTATTTTCTCGCATACGTAGCATTGATTAAGTATAGTAATCGTCAAAAAATTTGAACTCGAGATTTTGACTAATCACCACATTTTAAACCTCCCTGAGTTCGAAAAAAACATTTTCGGAAAATGTCCGTCTGCCTGTCTCTGACAAAGAGAACACAAAAATGCGTTGAGCTAGTCGGTTGAAATTTGGAATACGGACTTTGCATTAAATTCTCATATTTATAACAAAATTTGAGTAAAATCTGTTCAGAAGTCCGGCTGTTGAAATATCAGTTAACACGATATAACGAAGACAGCTAGATAGATAATATTTGACACACACATAAACATTTGTAGTGTATGTATCTGTAAAAGTCTGATACAAAATCAACAAAACTCTCCGTACTTTCAGCAAACGCCGATGCTAAATAAGTTGTAAACGCCATAATTTAAAAACGCAGTGACTCAAATATATCAAATTTGATATCTGATTTTGTGACTAAAGTGCAGTTTTGTGTCAAATCTTCGTTTCAATCGATTGAGAAATGTGTGTCTACAGCACAAATTCAATTTTTGAATACTATTAACTGCATACCAGGGATTAATCACCAAAAAAATTCGCCAAGGATAACACGATGGATTCAATAAAAATGATAAATTTTTCATAAAGGTTAATATTTCGTAATTGTTATGCATGACATTCTCTAGTATGGCAAGTTTATCAAAGAGTATGAGAGAAGGTTTTGAGAAGACCTCTCCCACTGTTTTTTTTTTCATTCAATTCCTAAACTGCTAGAATCCATGTGTTCTCGAAGGCATTGGGCTTTTTAATATTTTCAAAACTTAATTATCAGGAAACAGAGTGTTTTGATTAAATTATCCTACCATACTATTTACTCCCCTTAAAACTAAATTTGAGAAAATATTGATTTCACACTATTTAAAACCTTGGATGACAAATTAATGGGGGGGGGGGGTAGTAGAACACATGGCTTTCCTATTTTGCTTCCATTGTAGTTTCAGACATACCACGTTGCAACGAATTAACCTATTGGTGGCACCGGTAACAAAACTTCAATACACATTAATTCTTCAGTAAATAATTAATCCAAATTTATGTATTTTTCTATAATGAAGCAGATAATTAAGGAAATTATTAAAGAATCGTGAGTAAAATTATGTACACAATGAAATTCACATTATTTTTAAACCATTAATAATCGCATGTACTTGGAACTTTTCTCATTATAAATAGACACTATTACAGCGTATTCGTTTTTGTCTTCCTGACAATTACTTCATCGAACCATACAAAATACTGCCTAAAAATGAATTCCTAAAATTAATTTGAAGAATAATTTAAGAAACTTTTTCTCAAACAACATCTTAAAAAGAATTTACAAATTGCTCCTTTTTATATCCTTAAAACTATCATTCATGACCATGGAGAGCAGATAATCAATAAAAGTGTGAAGCAGTAATGAGAAATTCTTTCTAAATTATTAATAAATACAACGAATTGGATCTTATTAGCTCCATACAAATACATTATTTATAATATACTCTAATTTACTCTGTGGCAGACAATTAATCCTTCAAACCAAAACGAAAAAGTTTTATTTTTTCAAATATATTGCGAGAATCAAGAGGAATATACAACATTCCTCTTGAATATTTATCGCCAAAATTAATTTAGCAAAGTAATTTAAAAGACATTTTTTCAAAAAAAAAAAAAAAAATCCAGAAATTTTTTTTAAAAATTATTCCTTTATACTCCATAGCATCGCAAACGATTAATGAAACCATTAACAATTAAGGACAAATAATTAATTATTAATAATTCAGAAAGAATTAATAAATACAACAAATTGGAAGTTTGCTCATTACTAACACAACTTTTGTAATAATCACTCTTTACTTTATCTCAGAGAAATTACTTCCTCAAGCCAAACAACCAAAAAAAAAAAAAAAAAAAACCATCTTCCAAATGTATTGCAAGAACTAAACAAACTACTATCCGATGATTAATCGCCAAAATTAATTTGGCGAAGTAATTTAAGAAACATTTCTCCAAAGGACTACCAGAATTGCCCTTTTGTACCCCATAAAATAATCATCCATAACCACGGAGGTTTGCTTATATTCTCAGTGGCAGCTTCAGCACAGACAACATTCTTCGGACATTACTTCTCTATCGTAAACATTTTTATTGCCCAAGGACCACAAATGATGCTTTACGGTTTATTGACTGCCTCGGAGGAGATGTTAAAAGACCATTAATGCTCCAGTAGCTTTTAGGCTGACTATCTACACTGGGTGAGCTGTATGTTCTCTGTGAATTAATGGCTCGTGTTCAATATTCTTCGTTGACTCTATATATACAAGGCAACGAAAGTAAATGCACTTGGATCGAAATATGGATGTGATGCCGTAGATCTGAAACGTGATTAGATTACATTTTGTAAAAAATTATTTTTCGTGATTTTTTCTTTACTAGTAAAATTTTAGCTAGAAAAAAAAATCAAGTTGAATTGTATGTTTTAACTTCAGCTTAATTTTTTTAAACTTGTTGTAGTAGATAACTTAATTTTAATGGATTTTTTCTTGTCCTTTTTGAGAACTAAATTAAATACTCTAGGTATTAGTAGGCATTACAAATTTGCCCCTAGCATTTTTCTTTTATAATTTTTAAAACTGTATATCTTTTTTTTTTTATCACACTACTATTTAATGTCCTTGTAAGTTAAAAAATTTGACAAACTGAAATGATAGCAAAATATTTAATTGATTGGCTCCTTTTAGTTGACCATCTACTTTGTGTAAACTGTACGTTCTTTGTGAATTAATGACTTATATTCGCTGGCTCTATCTATATAGGCCCACGATAGTAACGAGATATGAATGTAATGATGTGTGCTAGATCATACTTTGTGAAATTGTGTTTTGGTTAACTCTTCTTTAGTGATAGAATTTTGGCTAACAATTTCCAAAATTGTTACAAGTAAAGTTGATGAATTTCCGTTTGTAGTTTATATATTAAAAAGTGAAATTTTGTTCAAATTTTGATCAAATAAAAGGATTTATGGTCTGTTAGTCTGTTTATTCTCGCGATAACTCAAAACCTCAAAATGGAAGATAAATGAAAATATGTATATATTTTTGGAAACAGAATTATACGTTTACATTTGATTTCAATCCCAATAAATCAAAAGAAAAGGTTACTAATCAGAACTAGATTCTCCAGTACCAAAACCAATTTTTGATTCTCTGTCTTAATCCGCAAGATACGAGAATCTCGTTGAAAGAAGGATAAATTGATTTTGTTAGTCCCATTATCAAATTACATCAGGACGATTCGGGAGTGCGTACCTTCATGTTGAATCTTGGCCAAGTGAAGAAGACATCCAAAGGATTTTATTCTTCAAATTTTTACACCACACCCTAACATATATCACTAAGGATTTAATTTTAAGAAGGATCCCTATGATATTGTAACTCGAATCCATGATGCCTCTTTCCTGAAACGAAGTCGTTGCTATTAGGGCCAAAGCGACTCTTCTGTCTTGGATAATTCCCATTATCTTATGGCATCAATCACAACAGATTGCATGAACACCGTAACTACACATAACATCTATTGCACCTGCCGCTTTGTTCTCTATTTGCATATTGATAAACATTGATTTTTTTTATTTTCTCGCATACAAAGCTTGTTTAAGATAGACCAATGAAATTTGATATATGGACTTCATATCAAATATGTGGGGTTTTATTTTCAAATTTTAAACGATGGTCATTTTGAAGGAAGCCGGCAGTCCAAAAATAAGTTTATGTAATGACTACAAAATGAATATAGAAAGATAGATGAAATTTTGTACACAGATTTAACATCTAAAGTGTAAGTACTTTCCAAATTTGTGACCAAATCCGTACAGAAGTTGATCATCTGATAGTCTGTATCTTCACAGGCATGCAAATGGCATAACTTAAAGCTGAAAGGCCTGAAAATTTGAAATGTCATGTGGCAATTATAATTGAAATTCTATGTTAAAATTCGGTTTCAACCGGTCAGAAAAAAAGTCTCCAAAAGTCTCCATTCGTATTTCTGATACTTTTATATTAATAGCATTAGTGATCAGCGTTTAATCTCCAAATGTCGCAAGCTAAAAGATCGTACGCTTCGTTATTATTGTTTACTAATATCATGCCGTTTATTATATAAGTATAATTATTAGAGTATTCGAGAAAATTTCGAGAGACAACTGGTTCCCCTAGTAGATGCACTATGAATTCCAAAATTAAATCCTTGCGGTGTTTTCCAGCTATGACATATAAACATTATAATCTTTTAGGTTTGTAATAAAATTTACACACGCTTAAAATGGGGATCTTAAAAATCAAATAAGCACACATACGCCGGTCTTACTCATAATGTACCGTGTAAGAAACCATAAAGCTGCTTAGTTGTTTCATACTTATCTTATCATAAGCTTCTGTTAAGCATGTGTGAAGCCAGTAAAACACTGGTGGGAAAACAATGAAGGTCATTCAGTCTAAAACTAAAACATGTCAGTTTTCTTGTTCTGTTCAGTTTTGCTTTGGGAAGCAACTAAAAAATGATGGAGCTAAAGATAAGTGCTGCGGTTATTTTCAATCTTTAATTCAACTCTATTATGCCTTCTGGAATGAGATATAGAGATAGACTACCTATTTATGGGATTGCATAATTTTATAAAAATCAACAATTTTAATGTGCATATACAGAATAGGCATAAAATAGAGGCAGTTTGGAGTTTTCTTTAACTAATTAAGGAAATGAAAGCAAATTTCGTATACAAGCTGTAAATGAACACCGCAATAAGTAAGTAAATAAATTTTAAAAAAAAGGTTACACGAGTTTCTGGTAAGAAAGAACTGTTGGGCCGTCGGAACCGAAAAGGGGTTAATAATTGCATTAAACAAAAGGAAAACAGATTATGCAAACTTTCATTAACGTTAAAATTATAAAAATTACGTTTGCAGAAATGTTGTGTCTTATAGTATAAAACTTAACATAAATAATCTCTTATTAATCAACATTAAGGTGCACTACATCACATACAACATTTTCAATGTGCCGACCTTTTTCGTGCACTCAAGAAATCGCATTCGGTATATTATGTTTTCTTTTGCTATTCGCAAATTGTTGCTTCAGCCATTTTTAACAACTTCTGCTATTGTATTGTCTGATACTGCATTTTTTCTGCTGCTGGCAATAACACTTTAAGCTTGAATTTTATCGGATTTTTGAAATTATAGTTCCATTTCCATAACAAACATTAGGTTATGTAACACTGGACCTTCGAGTAAGTTATGGAGCTTTCTTATTTAAATAGGAACTGGTATAGGTTACACATTCTATTATGAAATAACTGTAGGAGTAAAATTCATTTAGATAAAACTGAACAGGCATTAAGTATAAGTCAACAGACCAAAGAATTGCTGCCAAGGCTCTCCTCTTTCTAAAAAGAACAAGTCAAGTTTCTATAGTGAATTTTCATAATCTACTAATATTCTGCAAATTTCTTAGTAAGTAAAGGACAGCAATGCCAAAATCTCACTTATCGGGAAATTTTACCACTTTTTTGTAAAATTTATCTTCCCGTATCTTCCATGGTTATATAGAAAATTTGATTTCGTTTCGTTGAATTAGCTTTAGTTTCAGTTGTTTAAAACTGAAAAAGTTATGACCACTTGTACATAGCAAATCTTTTCTATCTAGTTTTTCTCTGTTTTTCAGTTAACATATTTGAAGACAAACAAGCAAGTGCAAATGCAGATTTTTTTCTTCTCTAACTTCGTAGGCTCTAACTTCGATTCCTAAAAATTTAAAAAAATTTTTACCATTATATTTTATTACGTTTCATACACGCAAGATAAAAAGAAATTAGGTTAATTATGAGACTTATAGAAATTTATCAAAAAAGTCTCAAATTTCATTTAAAACATCCAATAATTTTTAGAAATGGCTTAAGCTAAATGAATTAAAACAAAGAGGTAAATTTATCTAACGATGGATTTTCTACTTATTTTAAACTGCAAGATAAAAATAAAGATGAAATTCGAAGTGATAATCGTTGCTCCATGATGGCAAATTTAATTTTAAGATAATTGATGAACTGGTGAAACGGATCAACTATAAAAACAAATATGCCAAATATGGATATATAAAAAGTATTGACAAAATCTGTCCTTTTTACTATGTGCATTTAAAATGGACAAATATCGAGAACTCGAACAGACTACATGATCAGATTGCCAAGTGAAAAAACAGGTTCATGACTGAAGTTTACGAGTAAATTTTTAGAGTTTATGGGTAAAACCTAATGGAAAAAGCAAATAAAACGGAATGGTGTCTACGATTTTAGTAGAGCAGGGCGTGCGGAAAGACGAAAGGGACGACTTTTTTCAGTGACGGATGAGTTGGAGGAAAACGTGAATGCAAAATGGTTAGGAATCTGGTCTGCTTTAAATATTTTTTTTTCAATAATTCCGCTCTGTGGAAGCGATTTTTTTGACAGAGAATTCTAGGAAAAAATCAAGTATTTGAAATTGTTCCGATTTTTTTTTTTTGACCACATGATGCAAAATTATGTTGCCAGAGTATGCGAAATGTTGAAAATAATGAGGAATTGGGCTTAATGAGAAATTTGACAATAAGGCATAATAATATACACATGGTAAATTGAGGAAATTAATTTAATATAAGGTAACTGACAAAAATATGGCCATTCTTATTCCAAACGGAAATTCGGAAGGTTGAGGTAATGCTGAAAAAAATGAATAATGCATGATTATCTTAAGAATATATATGCCTTTTAAGTCTTTGAAAGAATTTTTGATTTAATTTTTGATTTTCACGGTCAATTATTTCAGATAGCGTTTTTTACTCTTATTTTCTAGAATACAAAATATGCAACAAAAATAATAATAATAATAATAATCTAATCTCAAGATTTTGATGAATCTCTACATTTTAGACCTCCACAAGTTCAAACACATATTTTTGGAATTACATAACGAGTCTTTCTGTGATGTCACTTTTTAAGATAGGCGATTAAGATTTGAAATGTATTTCCTACTCAAAATTGGTAGATTTCTATCCTATTATGAACAAAATCCATCCATTTGTCTGTCTGTCCAAATGGAAATGAAAGTGATATCTACAAAATGCAGAAATCCGAATAAAAATAATAAATGCCGAGTTTTAGCTTCTAAAATGTAGATTTGAACCAAATCTATCAAAGAGTTGACCATTTCTTGATCTTTGCTTTCATGCTAACACTTTATTTCAAAAACGCAATTATTAAGAAAAATGAAATTTGACTTATGATCTATGTTACTGAAATTATATTATGTCAAATTTTATATTAAGAAAGGCATTCAAAATACATACTTGGGTTTTTTTCTCTATTTTATGAAGTTTAAAATGTTAATTTGCGAAACTCTGAAAATAAAAATCTGAGCACTCATGGTATTCACTTATTTGCCTGAGGATTAAAATTTTTACACAGAAAGGGGGGTTAACACATTTATAAGGAGATATGCAAGAATGTTTAGGGAAGATTGAGGGCTTATATAAATTTTATCATATCTATATTACCATTGCTATAAAACTCTTAGATCATTTTTTGAAATTCCAAAATTAATTTTGGTTATATTTATTTTATACTATTCTTTTAGGTTTATTTTATTTTATTTTTTATTTCAGGACGTAATGCATCTAAAATTCATAAAATTTTAGATGCCAATTAAAATATTTTCCTATGGCAATTATTTTCATAAAACATAATCTCCCATGAAATGCTTATGTATCAATGACAAGAATTAATTTTTGAAGAGGCTATTAAGTCTGGTTACATTATCCTTCAACGAAAGTGACAGCAGACTATTAAGATCTATTAACAAAATTACAGGGGAAATATTATAGTTTCAGGGAAAAGAAGGAATGTTGAAAAGCTCGGATATTAGCACAAAAAGGAGACCAAATGAGTTAATGAAGGGAATTAAAAGCTCTCTGTCGCTATTAATTCACGTTTATGCTGACGAAAGTGACAGAATTGACAGACCCAAATCAATTATTAAAAGTTCTTTTTCCCCCTCAGTGATTTATGTTCTCAGTAGAAAAAGAAAAAAAAATTTATGGGAGCTTTTACATTTTCTTTTACTAGAAGCCGTAATGACATCCCGTTTGTTTTTCTCTATAATTAAGAGTTTTTTTAAGCAAAGGAAGGAAGCCTTTTTTATGATGATCATGAGAGAAATAAAATAAAATAAAAAAAAACGTTTTGAATCAGTTGAAGAATTCTAAGATCGGTTTTTAATTAACTTAATTTGGCAATGAAAATTCATAGTGGAACGCAGCCTTGTCCAATAAGAATTAAACATATTTGGCAAAATAATTAGAAAAATACAATGATTGTTAATTTTAAATTTTTGGTTGGTTTATAATTAATTAAATTTGGCAATGAAAATTCTTATTGGAATGCAAAATTGTTCAGTAAGAATTTGAACATATTTGCCAAAAGTAATTAGAAAAATACAATTATTATTCGTTAAGTTGTTTTTACTATGAATTGTTATTTATAAATTGATTTGTTCTGGTTTATAGGTACTTATTAATGAAAACAAAGTTTGAGTTTTCTGTATTGTACTAAGATTTCAATCTAAAAATAATTTTTAAGATTTATTTTTCAATAGTTGAGGCATGGAAAGCTAGGACTAAATAGCAGAATGTAAAAGAGGTTTTCATTTCTTAGCTGAAAAAAATTTGAATCGATAAAAATTTCGATGAAAATTTTGGCTAATTGGCAATTATTTCACTTTAAATGTCGTCCCTGCACATTTTAGATCTTTATTCTCTTGCTTATATTTTGATAAAAACTATAATGATGTCTTAAACCCATTCCTCTTTTTTCTGCAATTAGCTATTTTGATTGCAGAAATGAAAACGTTTTTTTGCAATAAGCAAAATAGCAAATAAAAAAACTGTTGAAGCTTGAATCGAACTTTCACATTTCAGAAGTCTCGAGAAACTTTGTTTTATAACATTTGATTTTCAGCACAAAAATGTCTTATATCGAATAAAATTTCTATATGTCGAATAAAATCTGTCTACTTCGAATAACCATTGCACAGAAAATATTAAGCATTTGACTAAAAGTGAATTTACAAGTCCCTGAATAAATTTCAATTTTGTAGTCTCTCCGAAAGATGATGTTCAAACAGATGTTAGGCTCCAATTTTGTAGAAAATAAAAACTTTGTTTTATATTTTGTGTTTGATCATGTATTTCTTAGCACGTTGTAAGCACATTCATTAATTACATACATATTTGTAAATTTTTAGAATAACATTCTTTGATTCCTTTTTTAACACTAAAATTTAATTATGTACAGTTGCATTTAGTATGAAAAGGATGAAATATTTGAAATATATATTTATTATTTTGCTTTATTGTTAAAAGTTGAAAGCTCTGCACATAATATCTAACATCTACTAGCTAACAGAGCTTGTAGATGTTAGATTTTTATCCCTACTTCTCTGATATAGCGAAAGTAAATATTCACTAACATCATTTTTTTTTATTTCTGAATAAAATTTGGGAGCTGATGTATTTTATGTGTACAAGAATTTTCGAGAGATTTGCCATAACTTCAAAATTACAGATATATTTAATTTTGCATTTCATAAAAATTGCTAATTTTATCTAGTTTTAGAGTGCAACATCTGCAACAATTCATTTCTGATGTGTTGTTGTTTCTTATGGCACTTGCCATGAACAAGCCCGCTGTTACGAAGACAGCGATTTTAAGCCGGTGGGAGAGCCTCTCTTGTTTTTATAGTAGCGCCATCTAGGGCCAAGAGAACGACTTAGGTACAAATTCGTTTCCAATTACTCGTTAGCATAATTTATTATTATTTGCTATTTATGTTACAATCCGCTTAAAAGTAAACGTATGATTAGAAAAATGTTTAATTATTCCAATATTAATAAGAGCTAAACCTGACCAAAATGAAATCTATTTTTCTTTAAATCTCATATACACTTATGTCCATAAATTAAGGATAATGCAAGTTCGGGAAAAGAAAGAGTCAGAAGCAAAATAAATGTGACTTATTTGTGAAGCCTATTTATTAAACAAAAGATAAAGAGCAAAAAAAAAAAAATACTATATATCATTAATAAAAATTGCGATTTTTTGCTCCTTGGATCAAATTACAAAAAAAAAACACCTATTTACAAAAACAAATATTGCATTGTTGATATGATGGTTAATACATAGTATGCCTCACAGACGATGCAATACAGTCCGTACAACGCCTAGGCATGCTGAGTATCAATTTATCGATCTAAACTTGAATATTACACCACTCATCAAGCAATGCTCTCCGAAATTCCAGTAGACATGTAAGAAGTGGTTGACGGGCTGCAACTCGTCGGCCAAGCATTTCCCACACATGCTCTACTGGATTCATGTCCGGTGAAAATGCTGGCCAGTCCATACGGGTCATATCCTCCGATCGAAGGCATTCGTTTACGATGTTTGTACGGTGCGCATATGATGCACCTAAACAAACGTATATGTTTCTCCAAAATGACGTCCCGATAGATTTAGCCTGTCATGGTTCCATTTTGAGTATGCAGGTCAGTTCTGGAACCCAGAATAATTCCTCCCCAAACGAGCAATCCTGCACCACCGTAACGGTGTAGTTCAATAATGTTCTCTTGGTGGTAACGGATATCTGGCACTCTCCATATGAAAGTCCGGCAGGAATCAGATTGCAAGCTAAACTTGCACTCGTCGGAAAACATCACATAAGCCCACTGTTGCGGTGTTGTAGCCCACAATGCGTGCTCTCTACTCCAGGCTAACCGCAGCTGATAGCGAATTGTAGTATGTGGAACGCATCTGACAGGCCTACGGGCATACAGACCAATCTTCCCTAATCGTCAGTACACGGTCCACTTTGAAACAGTCGTACCAATGGCTGAAGAGAGCTAACAAGACAGGTCTGATGCTGTGCTCCATCTGTTTCTTTTGGCAATCACTGCCAAATACTGGTCCTCATCCTGGCGACTTGTGCTGTAATGTCTACTCACATTACCATCATCTTGGAATCGTTGCCAAAGCCTGGAGATGGATAATCTGGAAGACTTCAAGTTCCTCGGATACTTTCAGCTGGGTACGCCCACATTCCAGATGGCCGATAATTCTACCACTTAAAAAATCACTTAAATGCGTCCTTTGTGTCATAATTATGCGGTTATTGCACTGGAAGGTCTATAAAGCGCTTGAGAGTAATTTTACTTCTTTGCCTGTATTCCTCATACATCACTCTCTTTCACTCTCGTCATTGTGACGTACTATCGGTGTCATCTGGTGGTTTCCAGCAATTTGCATATAGTGTTTGAAGATATGTGTAGTCATTTTACGGGGGATATATGTATTTTAGAGTTCGATTTCTGTGTGACTCTGAATTATCCTTAATTTGTGGACTGAGTGTATTTTAATGAGCAATTGTGCTTAATATTTTTGCTACACTGGAATGTGAGAGCTTAAATAATCACTTTCAAGCTTAAAAATTTAGCTATTTTCTGTGCACTTTAATTAATATTTTATAATTTATTTTTTGCATGTTTGTAGTAATGAATGATTTCAACTTTCAAAATTACAGAATTCAATTAATCAGAATTCATCAAGTTTGCTGATATTTTATTCCAGCTTTTATTTCCTGTTGTTGATGTTTTGGAAATAATGTTTCAGATTTTTTCCCATATTGAAGCCATGAAGAATAGTGCATTCTTTTAATAAAATTTTTGCAATTTTGTCGTACTTGAAATTAATGTTTAGCTTCCAAATAAATCAATAGCGGAAAATATTTAAAGTGCCCCATTTTTAAGACTCTTATTTTTATGACTCTTATGTGTCATAAAATTGGATGTATAAAGACAGAAAATTAAGAATACGTATAATTCAATGAACAGAATGGTGTACAGTTCTAAAATAGTATGAATTATATACCAATAAAATATGAAATTTTAAAAAAAATGTGGAAGGCCCCTTTAAGACCAGATTACACAAAGTATTCATTCAATTAAAAAAAAATATTTTAAAACCAACTGGTTGCCAAGGGTGGCTAATAAATAATATGTATTTAGCAACCAGAGTTGGTCAAACAAAAAAAATTATAAAGTACTGTAACATCAAGAGCATAAGAAATAAATTTTAATATTAATATAGAGCATTTAATCCTTGGACAAATCTAACAGAATATTATTATGAACTATTAACAAAAAGTAAGGAAGAAATACTGCAGGTTAACAGTTATAGGGAAGCTCGCATCATAATTAAGTATTGGAACAAAAATGAAATTATATGATTTAATGAGCAAGAGTGAAAGAAAACATTTGGCATTGGTTCACTTTTATCGTAATAAAAACGTCAGATTCGACAGAAGCCAATCAATTATTAAAGCTATTCTAGAGATTAATACTCTCAGAAGGGAATAACAGAAATAAAAGCAATTGATTAAATGAATTCATCTTTGTTCACTAGAGGCTGAAATCGCCTTTTTTTTTCTTATCCATAGCTTAATCGGTGTTTTAAGCAGAGAATTGAAATTAGTTTTAATAACAATGAAAATGCTCCAAAATTAATATAAATATTTTCTTGCGTAAGACGTTCTAACATTAAATTAATTCGCGGTTGTTATATTTTATTTTATGTTACTTATTATTATTTGTTTTATTTTTTACTTTTTCCGAAACCAAGTTATATCCGGCGACAATGGTCTTCCCATAACATTCTCGCATGTTCTCTAACAAACTTGTCTTGCCAGAAAACAATTTACGTGCCATTGACGCACGGCAGTTACGAAATATTAACTTTT
Source organism: Argiope aurantia (assembly GCA_026543865.1). Taxonomy (NCBI): domain Eukaryota; kingdom Metazoa; phylum Arthropoda; class Arachnida; order Araneae; family Araneidae; genus Argiope; species Argiope aurantia. The sequence continues at coordinate 1,122,907 of JAPMOR010089332.1, read as the reverse complement.
GATGAGAATTTAACATTTTCACAAAATGTATCGTGGCATCCTTGGCGAGTTATTTGGCGATTAACTCCTGGCATGTATTAATAGTGTCCAAAAATTGAATTTGTTTTTTATGCATGTTTTTCTCAACTATTAAAACAAAAAATTGACACAAAATTGCAACTGTAGTTACAAAATCGCATATGAATGAAATATTTAAGTGACTACGTTTTTGAATTCGCTTTTTAGTACAGACAGACAGACAGACATATAACCAACCCGTTGTTGAATTTGGTTCAAAATTTGATAGGTTATATTATAGATGTTAAACCTCTGTACCGAAATTTATCTATCTAGTTCATTTCGTTTTATAATTATCGTGTTAACTTCCTCTGAATATATTTTACTCAAAATTTGATAGAAATTTATCTTTTGGTGTAAAGACCGTATACCAAATTTCAACCGTCTAGCTAAGAGCGTTTTGGAGCTATCTTTGTGATAGAAAGACCGATGGATACTTTACAAAAAAGAATTCAATCTGTTTGAGGTTTGAAATGTTGAATTTTTCTGAATGAAAAAATCTGAATGTTTTGACGAGTACAGTATTTTCAGTATAACACATACACGAAAAAGTAAAAAAATGTATTATAACCCTCAATTAATGCAGTATATAAGCAGCTAAATGGACAGAATTTGAAATGTGGATTTAACATGTAAATGGTACTTCCTTTTAAAATTCTGAATAAAATCTGCCAAAGGTTTGAACGTGTGGTGATCTGTACTTTTGAATCAAAGGAAACGCAATAATTCGAAAAAGCAACGACTTGGATAAATAAAATTTTGTATGCAATGTTATTATTAGAACTGTAATTCTTTGCCAAATTCTGATTTCAATCAATCAAACAAAAGATATCCAAGATCCATATGAATAATTTTTTACTATACTATGAATGATATGTGCGGGAATCTGATACTAAAATTTGAGCATTCGTGATGTTCATGGCTTTACCAAATGTCCAAAATTCAGTGCAAGGCTCATGGTGATGACGCTTTTATTGGAGAGAAAGTGATTCAATTTTTATTCTTATTTTATGAGAGTTTTAAGAAGACTCAGCTTTTACTTTCTCGCCTTTAACTTCTCGAACTTCTTATTTCTTTTCGTATTGTAATCACCATATAATTCAATCTCAAATGTTCGATGAATCTCCATGTATTAGAATTCCATGGGTTCGTGAAACACATGTTGTTTCTATATATCTCTATCTGTGAATACGATAACACAAAAAAAGTTGTAGAGCTAGACAAATGAAATTTGATATTTGTACTTTAGATCAAATGTGTAGTTTTCTATCAAATTTTGAATTAAGTTCATTCTGTGTCTAGCTCACTGTTTTGGTGAAAGTGTAATTACAAAAATAACGGTTTAGATAAGATTAGCTTTAAAAATGTAGGCAGGTATCAAATCTATCAAAGAGTTGCCCGTCTGTCTATTTAAACTTTCGCATGGATGTAAATACAATAATTCTTGGGCGCCAAGATTTAAATCAATGAAATTCGGTACACAATCTAGTGGTTTTAATTACAGTTTTGTCAATGCCAAATTTTGATTTAAATTGGGGGGGGGGGGGTCAAAAGCCTCCAAAATGCATATTTGCACAATAGATACCGAAAATAGGCTATTTAAATATTTATATTTTATAACTATTGTTTACAAAATCATACAAGGCATTCGCTGCCTTATCCAAAATGTACAATTTTATGCGGTAAAAAAGAAATTAGAACTTTATTAGAGAATAAACGATGTATGGTATTACTAATTTACTATATATATATGTACACACAGTAAAAGGTCAGAGGAATTGTATATATCAAATCGCAATACAAAAGCAAAGTGAGAAATGTTTCCTCTCAGCGATTTTACTGTGAGATTTTGATAGGGATATTCATTGTTACCTATAGACTTAGGCAAGGGAATTTTAAGTATCTTTGAAAGGTATGTGCGCGATTTTTAAATGATTAAATAAAAAGTGGGGATTGGATCAGGAAATTAGAAAACGTTTTAGAATAAAATTAACATGGACAAAATTGAGCTAAGTATCAGGAAAATTAATTACGTTTTAAATTAGAATTTAAAATATCATTACATATATTTATAAAAAAAAAGTCAGTAAGTGCTCATTGAATAATGTGGAATGCATCGTCACTAATGCTGTCACACACATCATTGTTTTAGGTCAACGCCATTTATCACCCTTACCAATAACCCAAAGCTCGCATTTGACCCTATAACTAACACTGAATGGACGTGCTGTGGACGTTATTCAATTTCATTGTTTATTGAAGCTTTCGATTAGCAACTTCGCTACATCTATACCTTAAAGTGCATTCGCGTCACCGTGGTAATAATGCATATATTTTTTTTATAAACCATGATATTATCTTCTCCAGAAAATTTTGGTTTGGGACCTTTCAAAAAATCTCACATAATATTTAGCTGTAAGAATGCTTTAATAAATCACTGATCTGTATTTCAAGGGATTTGATCACTTTACATTTTCATAGCAGTTTCCTGTGTTAATGTGATTCGCATACAGAAAAATAGCCGATAGTTCGTATGATCCAGTATCGATATTGTCTATTCAAGGGTTCCCAAACTGTGAATTGTGAATCACTTTTTGGTGGGTCATGGCAAGATCTTGAAACGATATGTATCTTTTGAAAATTTGGAAAATATATGATGTGAGTTCAAAATTTATATTAAGCCATATACTATGGATATTTCTCGAAAATTATATTTAATAATAAATGGTTTTTCTCCTTCACAAAAGTACCTTTTTTTTAGTCCGTGAAATATTTGGAAAGAACATGTGTTGTTATTCTTTAAAAAAATGTATGTACCCAGATTGAAGTGAATCCCTATGGATTTAGTTTTTAAAACTTTGGTGACAATTTTTAAAAGTTAAGAATCCCTGGAATATTTTATTTTCTGTAAATATTCCTCAAAACACTCGTAATGTATTGTTAAGTACATAACATTTTGAACAATGTTTGAATATTTGTTCTGTTAGATTAACAAGCAGTTGTAAAATAGTATGCGCCGGAATAAGTTAGTCAAATTGAAACTTTCGAATTCTAACGAGATGTTTTAATCCTGCTTTTATTATTATTTTTACAATGATTACCGACCTAATTTTTAATCTTCAAAAATATTCTTCTTTCTTATTTTAGGCATATTAGAAATATATTAGACTGAACGATTTTTAAAAATATTAATAAGAAAAATGAATAAATATATTAAAAAATATATCTTTTGCAAGTTGTCTTTATTTATTTTTAAAAAATCATTCTGATTAATATATCTCAAAGATTGAAAACATCGTCTGTGAATTCCTTTACATAAGAATCATTTGTGGGATGCCGTTACAATTTAAAAAAAAGCAAATATTTTCAAATGATTTTATTTAATTTAAAAATGCTATATTATTTAAAAATATTATTCAAATTATTAAATTACAAAATATTAGTAAAATTCTTAAGGGCATAATAAGTCTAGACAGATATCACAAAACTTTTTTGTTATATAATTTCTTCTTTATTTCCATTTCTACAGATTTTTAAATTCACATTTCGAACTCGATTTTGAAATGGTCAACATTCAATTAAGTATAACTCAGTCAATTTTAAAGAAACTAGAATGCAATGTTTTGTAATAATATTTAAGTGCTGTAGAAAAGGGAAAAAAAATTCTTATTTATAAATATCGTTTTATAGGAATTACACAAAATGTTAAAATATTTGAATTGGGTATTAATTACAAGAATATCTCATCAAAAAACCCTATCTTCTTTTGGAAATTTTTTGCAAATTTCCTTTTAAAATAAACAGTTCTAAGACCTTATAGTTGAATATTATTTTAACATGACAAAAAAATCAAATACGATAGCGAAATTAATACCTTACTCTATACTGAAATTTATTCGGAATTCATAAGACAACTAAAAAAAATTTGCTATATTAAATGCAGCATCGGTACAAATATAAATTATTCAGTTATAATTTTTAAAACAGATAAATACTATAAAAAATTTCTATGTAAATGAAAATTGCACATGGATCACCATAACACCCATAAAATAATATAATTCATAAAATAACAATAAAACTGATTTGTAATTCCTAAAATACCTGAGTGATATAGGCGTTTTAAGAAATTTTTACAAGCATGCCTTTCAATAAAATACAAAAAATGTTTCCTACAATTTTTTTATGACCAAAAACATTTTATTCAATTCAACCATATTCATTTCAAAAGATATTGTATTTTCACCAATACTATCTTCATTAATAAAGCATAATTCTGAAAATAAAAGGAAATCCGCAGGGATCCAGTTATTTAATTTTAGTCTCAAATTTATTATTTCATTATTATGAGAAAAAGCAAATTAAAGCAGTTTATAGAAACATAAATAAATAAGTTATTATTAATTGCAGAGATGCTTTTTTAATGGCCACATTTTCTATTTATTATATTAATTTTCAAATATTTGTTTAATTTATTTTAAAATTGCATTTTTTTCATTGAAAATACACAACTTTAATATTTTAATATAACAAAAATTAACAATATTTACACATTTTTATTTTACGAATGGCAACATTAGCGCTATTAATAACATGTCTCTCTTGAATTGACAATTTTATCGATGCACCAATTTTTATAAACATTAGGAACAAAAGAGGAATGATAATATGGTAAACTGCATTCGGACAGAATAGGAATTATATACTATAGTATGCCTGTGAGTGTATATGTATGCATGTAAATTAATTTTGTGTATGCATCGCTGGAAAAAAAGAAACTTTTTAAATTTAACTTCGATTTATTTCATCCCTGGAGACATAATTTCTGCAAGGAAGAAGCGATGATAAAAAGACGTTTGTTCACATCGCGATACAAGAGCAAAACGACAGAATTTTCCCCTTTAGTGCTTTTATTACGAGATTCCGATAGGTATTTATTAGATACATGTCGACTTAGGAAATGGAATCTTAGATATCTTTGAAAACACCACCGCAAGCGAAACGGATTCGTATTCCTTCGCTCGTGGCCTGGGAAAAAATAAAGAAACAGAAATTTTAGAGTGTGTATTGGCACGAATTAAGTTTTAAAAAAAGTGGGATTTAGATATAAAAAAAAGAGAGAAATTTTAAAATAAAGTAATACGGGCTAATTTAGAATAAAAATTAGGAAATTCTGATATAATTTAAATTAATAAATATCATTACACACACACACACACACACACACACACACACACCTTGACCTTGATTCTGGTGTCCATGATATGGATCCGATAGGGATTTATATCATGGACACGTTTTTTGCATTTAAAGACTAAGTAGCACAATTTTAATATCCAGTTTTGAAAAAGTATTTAGAATATGTTCTGTATCAGAACGTTTATTTTGACAATAAGAGCATTTGGGAGTTTTGGTCACGTGCTATGATTAGTGCATTATTAAAGCTCACAATAGTAATGGATTCAGTGAGAATGACTTTTCATAATTATTTAGATTATTCAATGGGATGGGGAACTGTCGGTAAACTTGAAGTTAGGCAATATCAAACAGAGGTGACTAGATGGTTGCAAGAAGCGCCAAAATTGGTATCCAAGCTGTTGAATCAATTCCACACAAGTGTAGTAAGTCCGGCTGAGGCCACCCAACAAGTAGTAGACGTTGAGAGAATAGATACTTAGAATTAAGACCGAGACGATATAGAAAGATAAGGGCTACAGAGCTTTCCTTGTAACCTTGTTGCTATATGTGGCTAAATAATTTTCAGAAAATCAGTGTACAATCGCTTTGAAGAGAAGATATCTTTACGTTCAGGCGAGTGTCTGCCTCCGAGTGCAATGCACAAGATAAGATTTATTCGACTTCACGTTTTTCATGGAGCCAAGTGTGCCAAAATTGGGAGCTTATATTTGTTATTGATGCGGAGAGATTCAGTTTATAGAGCTTCTTGATGAGTATTCATCGGGAGAAATTCTGGACCTTTCTATCATTCCTTGAACGTAAGAGAAATCGAAACGCTTTTATACCAGAAGAATTCTTGTCCAGAGTTGCATCAGAGATGATGTACTTGAAGCCTAGGTGGTTTTTATCGAATTGTTGCTTGTCCGGATTCCTATTTTATGGACCATAATTCGAGACCATACAAAGCTACACTGTTGATGATATTTTAGAAGAGAATATTCACCTTATAGACTAAACCGCGAAGTCTCCGGATCGCATTTCTATAGAATTTGATCGAGATGGTTTAGGAAGACGTCGTCCAGGAGACTCTTCTCCACGCACGATCCTTCAAGCATTGAAAGCTTACCTTTTAGAAAAATGGAATTTATTGGGTGAGCATCTTTAGGCATCCTCTATAACAGCATGACGATCCCTTCTGAGGCTTACATAATAAAACACGATGATATTATGCATCACGAATGCATCCATTTTACATATAATGCACCTGTACTCCAATTGAAAATTCGCATCTTTTCTATATTGTTATATTACTGTATGCATTTTCTAACAATAATATGTCTCTTTGCTAAATTTCTTTGCAATAAGCCAAATATTTCTCCAGTTATTTCAGATTTTTGTGTTTGTGACTTTAATTTTTGTCATCAACTGATAATGAGTTGAATTTTTTTATGGTTTAGTTATGAAACAAATGTCTAGGCTATAGCATTTTTTAGTAAAACAATAAACATTAATTCACCAAAAGATAAATTTATCCGAATTTTTTTTCAAAACCTTTCTTTGCGTGTGTGCTTGTTTTATTATTATTTGAACTATATAATTGATTATTCGTATTTAAATTTATTTTATTGTTTTTTTAAATTGTGCTTGTTTTATTTTACTTCGAAATGGTTTCTTTCCTATTGTGTTATTCCTTTATATTCATATTAACAATAATATGAAGTGCTCTATTTAATCCGAAAATTCATTCATTATTATTTTTATAGAAAACATAAGCAATTTACAGAAAAAAAAATCATGGTGCGATATTATAGATTGAATTTTAAATAAGGAATTATAGTTTTGGAATAAAAATCGTTAAGTTAATAAAGTGCAGAACGCAAAACTTGTGTTGTAGTCATGATCGTTTTATTTTATTCTTTCAATTTTTGAATTTAATATATTATGTAGCTTACCTTTACTTATTTATCGAAGTGCATCAGCAAAAATGGCTGCTTTTAAGAATTGAAGAGGATAAGAAGTGCCTCTTCCAAGTTTATTTTAGAAGTTTCTGATTTTTCCAATTTGGTCTTTAATCCACTTTATCATCGTTCGTTACTTTCAAGGATACACTCAAAGAGTACCGGCAACCTTTCCAGACTTTTAAAAAGAGACTTTGAGGTATTGGAAATGTGAGTTTTATTTTTTGTACTACGTCATTCTTGTACAAAAAAAATATAGATTGTTCAAAGAAAAAAAAGAAAAGGAAGCAAGGAAAGGAATGTTGTTCAAACATCCGGATTTTGGATAAGAAATTCTAGCTTATTTTTTCTCAAATCTGAAATTTCCGGATTATTGAAATATATATATATATACATATATGCACATTGTATTTATCAAATATTATTTTATGAGATCAGTCAAGAAGTAAGTGAAATTCGATACTGAAATTCCATATCTTTGCAAACATGAAATAAAAATGGAATAGAAGAATCTATTTTCATTTCAAAATCTCATAAATCTGTAGGTGTTCTTTAAAATAATGGTGTGGTGGTATGTAGATTATTATGATCTGTGCAGGAAGCAACAGGACGAATGTTGTAGGAAACATTTCTTTAATAATCACATTCACACACTAAACAATTACAAACACAAAGACATTCACGCGCGCGCTTCACAGTTCAGCGTCACATCTCCTTCTCATTACAATCGCAATGCATTATGGCATGGCCTAAACAGGCATCGCCATCTAGTATCCAAAAGAGAAGATAAGTGTAATGCAACTGCTACAATGGGGAAAATTGCATTTAATTCAAGTCAAGTCATCAGTATAAGTAGGTAATCCAGGATCTTTCTCAACTCTGCCTTAGATTTCAGGGGAGCCTGAATGGCCAAGTGCCGACGAAAATTAAAAAGGACACTATGGTAAATGTATAATAGCCCTCATCATGACGCAGTTAATGCATACACCTTCAGAGAAAGGTATGATACGCGAACGGAGAGAAAGTAATTTGGCCAAACGCCATTTCTGTACGTACCAAAGAGACGAGAATAATAAACCATCTGACTACTACCAGAATCTATTAGCTCTTACTTGAGGTGCCATCCCTGGTGGTGTATATATATATATATATATATATATATATAAGAACTAAACTGAAGTCAAACGGAAAAAGACAGGCCACCACGAAATCCAACAGGTGAGAAAGCACAAAGAAAATGACTCGTTTATGTTGCTTTTTGAATATCAAACAACAAAATTAACTAACCGGTAATTAAAAAGCAACAACGGAAAATAAGAAGTAAAAATTAAATAAAAATAAATGCAAAATTAAAACAGGAAAAAAATGGAAAAAAAGATTAAAAATATAAACATAAAACAGTACAGAATGTGTTTCATCCAATTCTTTTGTGAATAGATTCTCAACAATCTTAATGGTAGAATTCTTCACAAGTAGGAAATTCAGTAAATATTTCAATTCAATATGCATTCAGCTAAAAGGCCACTGTTCATTCCTTTTATTCCAAAGTTCGCTCACGCTTTGATAATGTGCGAAATTGTACCAATTACACCCCTAGAACCGTTTTATAATTTTTGTTGAAGAAACTTATTTTGCCTAAAGAACCTAAAAAGTATCATGGTTTGTGAAAATAAAGTTAAATTAAAAATTTCTTTGAATACTTTTAGTATTGACATTATCAAAGTAGTTTTTCCTCCATCTGTCTTTTGTGGATTCCTGCTATCTAGTTTGCCACGAATTCATCATTTTCATAAAGTTTTCAGTGAACAGTATACTAAATGTTAATTAAATTGTTTTTACAACAAAGTTTGCTTTTTTTGCCAAGGTGTTTGTCCTTTCATTTAAAGTAAATCCAATTTTTGCTTTTATCCATAAAGATCAATTTTATATTGATTCCGTTAAATCCCTGTTTGGAATCGTTAATATACTTCCTTTTTTTTAAATATATATACATATATAATATAACTGATTCATATTTTTGATTTTTTTTCTTCTTTCTTCTAATTATTTTTAACATGTTCCTGATTGCAGCTGTCCCCTCCATGAAGACACAGCAATAATCACCTAAAAATGTTATATTTTTATCCTTTATGACTGTAAAGTTAAATACGTATCTCTGATGATGTTAATGTTAAAAGTAACAATTAAATGTTTATCTCTTATGATGTTAATGTTAAAAGTAAATGTTATGATATGATATCCCTTGCAGGTAATGATTAATTTCTTGTTTGTTTTAGTAAAAAATAAATACACACCCAACTGTATTATTTTAGTTAGATCTTTCTGTATACATAGTTGTGAGAAAATATTCGTTTAAAAAAATCCCATTTGATTATCGATATATTCCATGATCTGATATGTTCATCATAATCAGAATTTTGTAAACCATTAAAATCTGATTCCCTTTTATTTTCGTTTGCATTTATTAATTTTCCATTTGCATTTTCTCTTTAATCTTTAAGTTAATTGAAATTCCCCCACTGAGCATTCCCAGAGCTTCCCAGAGCTTGAAACTGTGCTATATGCTTTCGTTAATGATAATAAAGACATATCTCCTTTTAATTTGTTATTAATTTTTTTCAAACTCATATACCATATTTCCTTATCATAAAACAAGATTTTCTCAATAATAGTTGAGTAGACTTTTTTTTCACAATCTATGAACAAAAAGTTGCCCTTTTATATAAATATCTAAATATAATTAACTTGATTAACAAGGTGTATTATGTATGTTGTTAATAGAATGCCGAAAATTGTTTTTAGAAAAAAGAATTTTTAAACATGTAATTCTTGATATAATTTTTGGTCATATAAACGAGACTGAATTTCAAGTATTATAAGTATAAATATAGGTTTTATTAGGAAATAAGAAGCATTTCAAGTAACTAAGATTTGGAATTCACAGTTTGAATCTTTAAACTCATTTGAAAAAAAAAATCTAAAACAATATATAGATTGAAATTGCAACCTATCATTATAAAATGGTACATTTTTTTCTTTCTGTAGCTATTTCGGTGAAAAATATTAAAATAATACATTGTTAAATAAACAAACTTCTTAGTTATGACCAAGCAGTTATTTAATGGAAATCTTTATATTAAATTGTGTTGGAGTTTTTTTGTTGTTAATTAAATATGCAATAATGGTAACACAATAATAGATTAAATTAAATTACATTTATTTTATCATTTAAAGAAACAACACAAAATCTAAATAATGTAGCAGGAATCATTCATTTGTAAAATAAATGAAAGATAATTCAAGAAATTATTCCGAAACTACAATTGCTTTATTTCTTTATGAAGTTGAATTCTATTGAGTACTCTATGTTAGTTTAAAAATATTCGAGGCAAGTCTGTACATACTTGAGCAAGTATGTACAAGAAATAATACTTAAAAATGGTAGTACTAGTCTGTTTTACTTCATAAAGCCGGTTCAAAATGATTAATTTGAATTAGAGAGTTGGATGCTTGCCTTTTTGAACTCTTTCCAAGTACTTTTATTTTTTCGACTTTTACAGCAAACACAAGAGTCTTTCAATGTTTAGCAGAAAATCTAGTATTTAATAAGCACACATATGTCAGAAATCATAAGGCGGAACTTCACATTAGCTAAATATTATTCATTTCCTTAATGAAGAATGGTTTTTTAACAATGGTGATCATAATAACAGATGAAAATAAACATACATGTACAAAGATATATGTGGATTTTACTTGAAAATATCTACGGTTGTATGCAATAAAGGTTTATTTAACTGCATGCATTCTAAAATGCATTCAATATAACTGAAATCTCGAAGAAAGCAGGAAATGTAAAATATTCGTATTCGTAAAATAGTATATTTTTCAGGGAATCATTATGGAAAAATTTTATAAATTTAAAAATTTCTGTTGGATATGGCCAATATTTTTGGAAAATAAGATTATTTTAAGTAAGGTATTCAAGAATATTTATATTCCAATGAAATATCAGTTTCATTAAAATAAATGGATAAAAGTAAAGAATAAAAATAACAGAATTGCGGAACGCTCATCATTTGCTGGTCTGTTGCCACGAAAACATAAATAAAGTTCAGGTAATAGATAAGTTATAGGAAAATAAATATATTACATTTGAATAAATATAAGAACTTTTATACCAAAAACCCAAAAAAGTTCTTTTTTCCAGTTTTAATAATAAAATTTTATGGATCATATACATATATCTACTTTCAAATATATTATGAAGGCCTACTAAAAGCGTTTCCTTTATAAATTCTTTCAGAAAAGCTTCAATGTTATCAGAAATGATATGATGAAAAGCAAGCACAAAGTACTTCAAAATTCAACGAACATATTATCAGATGAAAAGATATTCAAAAACAACCTGAATCCTTAATCTAAGTATGATCAGAAATGCCAACCCGATAAGGTAAAGAATCATTTGATTCGGTCTATATTATGTATATGGTATCCAATCGGTAATGAATTAAATGCTTCTCCACGCCTATAGCGAAGCACTAACCAGTTCAGTTAGTAATTTTCTCCTAATTTCATAATTCGCGCACAAATCGATTTCGTAGCTGGAACTTGTATTGGCTACAAAAAAATATGCACTTCTCTGAGAGTAAGAGAGAGAACATTTTTGTGTGCGGCCATGGTTACAGTTAGCAAAATAGCTGACCACTTAACCGAAATACATATAATTATCTTTATGTAAATTTTCTTATAAGGAATTTGTGACTAACTAAATAGTTGTCGTAAATAACATATAAGTAATCAAATACATATTGTAAATAGTATACGAATAATCAAATAGTTATCATAAATAACATATGAATAATTATATCGTTGTCGTAAATAACATATGAATAATTAAATAGTTGTCTTAAATAACATATGAAAAATTAAATTATTGTCATAAATAACTTATGATTAATTAAATAATTGTCGTTAATTAGAGTAATCAAATAGTGATCGTAAATAACTAATGAGTAATCAAATAATTGTCGTAAATAACCAATGAAAAATTTAATTTTTAAAAATAACTTACGAAGAATTAAATAATTGTGTTAAGAGTAATCAAATAGTGATCGTAAATAACTAAGGAATAATCGACTAATTGCCATAAATAAGTAATGAGTAATCAGATAATTTTCGTAATAAATAATGACTAATCAAATAATTGTAATAAATAAGTAATAAGTAATGAGTAAATTGTCATAAATAACATACGAAAGATGAGAGAGTTTTTGCAAATAACATGTGAGTAATGAAAAATTTGTCGTAAATAACTTATGAGTAATTTTAGTGTTGAAAGATGTATAATTATTTCAAGCATCTTTCTGGACATCAAATTACCGAGCAAATAAATTCCATATGTATGAAGAAATTCAATGTCAATGGGGTTACTTTAAATTCATTATTACGGGAAGTAAGTTAATTAAAGGTATATTAAAATTTTTTGATACATTGATAACTTAAACTACAAGTAATTTTAAACTCACTGAAACAGAGTAACCACTGACCGCATAGTTAAATTTATTCTGATATTTATTTATTCTTTTAATGACTTCTATTCATATTTTTAAAATAAATAGAATCTAAAATTTTGAACTTTTTTCTATCATTTGCTGCTCACCAACAATAACTAAATGACGAAATTTCTCAAGAATATGAAATTTTTCTTCGCCGTTTTAAAATAAAACGTATGACGGCGATAACTAATGCCTATTGACGATTCCTCTTCGAGCAAAATCGAAATCTCATTTGCCATCGGCACTTTATCATTAAATACCAATTTGTTACCGTCATTGCGACGTAAGATATCGAATTTCTGAACATTTTCTAAGACGCTGACACATGCAATTTTGAGCTTAAGTTTATTACGAATCTAAATGCTCTGTATTGTCAGACTTAAACAATAATAGATTTTCTAAGATATGCAATTGTGGCTCAATATAGTCGGCAGCTTAAAGATCTGATATGTCTGACCCAATTTCTCCGTTCGAGTGATGCGTAGATTTGATGTCAAGAAATGTTGAAACATAGGAACAAGTAGGATTTGTATTCGTACTTCGTAGTTTTGTTCACTTTCCTCCTGAAGAACTTTTTATTTTCACATTTTTGTAAAATCTAGAAGAAAAAAATGTTAATTTGAATGATGAATTATTTCATCACCATAAATATTTCTTATATATCGTTATTTTAAACAGATAATGGGAATTGACTTCACTTCTGTGAAACGCCCTTTTTTTCTGAAATTTAAAATTCTAAACATGTTTACTCTATTAATCTGATTAAAATACTTTTTGAATCTGTTTGTAACCAAAGTGCAATATCTCTTTTTACAAAAAAAAGTATTTCTCAGATTAATGAATTTCTTATCTTATTAACAATCGTTTCGACAAAATAAAATTTCTTTCTTTATATAAAGGCTGATAAATTCATTTGCTTAAAATGCCATTATGCGAATTAGTTTTCTACTAATGAAATACAATTTCAATTTAAAATGCATGCATTTAAAATTGAAATTGTATTTTATTAATGCATTTCATTAGCAATAAAAATTTTTGGGCGGTACTGAAATATTGAGGGCTGGATCATTCATAGAGGACAGTGTAAAAATATTTTGAAAAGTAACGAAATGCTTTAATTTCAAAACACACTCACTATATGTTAGTAAGAATTTGAAAATGCCAATGTTCACGCTAAAGATCTATCCGAATCACATTTGCTTGATTTTTTTTTTTGGAATTTCAGCTAAATAAAATGAAAGAAATGCACTTTTTATTTTTAGCAATCAGAGATTTATTTGATATATGGTGCTTAATAGTTTAGCTTTTATTAAGGTGGTGTTTTATCCAAACAAAATGAATTATAACTCCAGAACTACTGCAAAATTTGGCACGAAATTTGATATACTTATATAAAAAGGTATACCGGATATAATTATTGAAAAAAAAACCTCGATTTCCGTAATAGGAAAAATTTAAGATACTAATTAACTATGTTAATTAATCAGTTTTTCAATCTAATATAAACCTGATTTCTTGAGTAATTTCCATCAAAACCAATTTTGTGAAGATGCGCAAATGAAGTTACAAAGATGTCTTTTATTTTTGTTTTATAAATTTTTATTTTCTCGTATTATTGCCACATCTACCATCGTATTTTTTTGAAATTTCTGTTAGACATATTTATATACGTCTACATTAAATTTTGAAACTGAATCATCGCTTCTCAATAGGATTACATCATGTGGGATGAATTGCATCATTGCGGTGAATGAATCATTTTCATTTACCACAAGCAACCAAATCATTCTGATTCAGAAAAATTCAGGAATATTCTGAATAATTTCGGTATTCTCTGAATATTTAATTCGGTATATTTTGAATATTTAAATTTTCCCGCCAATTTTCGAAGATGAATTCATTTGTGACATCAATTCTGTCTTCAAATAATTTGCTTCAAAATCCTTGATGGCTTTCTTGGTCTGGATTAAAGAATTACAAGAATTTAGGGACAAATTAGTTGAAGTCAGAACGACTAATTCGCTTAACATTATAGCGAGAAGTTGAGGTATTAAATGAATTAAATAAACGAATCAGAGAAATGAGAGCTTTTGGAGTGTCTAAGAATGATTCTTTCCAACTCTTACTGATAACTTTGAGCCTAAGCATATTCGTAAAAATGTTTTGCGATCTCTTAGGAATCAATTAAGGGAGATTTATAGCTTAATTATCTTTAATTGGAGGATAATAAATCGTTATTACATTAGAGTAATTGGTATTATTGCATTATGAGCATGCTTCAATTTATTTGTTTAGTGATTTAATTACGTAGTTAAGTAATTAAATTTTTAATTACTTTTCAAGATGTACTTGGACAATAATTGAATTGTTAAACAAATTGCGAAAGATTGGTAAGTAATTTAAATGGTTTACTATTAAAAAAGAATTAAGATTTCACGATATATCGATAAGGTGAGATTCATAGAAGTGAAGTTTGAAAACATAAACTGTAAAAGCAAAAAAAAAAAAAAAAAAAACGTTCTTTAAAAAGAATTTTTTTAAGCCTTTTACGGACATATTTTACACAATTAGGAAGTTTTAAAAACAGCTGTATGTACATGTTTAAGAATTGTTTGTTCAGAATTGTTGCCGTTTCTTATCCTTTCTTTTACGAAAATATATAAAGTACTGCAATTACTGAAATATTCGACCATGAGAGTTTGATATGTTTCTACCTTTTAGACTTTCTTAAGTCGATTTTCTTTGTAAATATAATTATCTGTGAATATAAAAACTCTAAAATATAACAAGCTGGATGGATGTGATTTACATCAAAAATGTTAACATTGCTATCATGTTTCCTTTTACAAGAAGCATGTCGAATGTCCATCGTTATGCAAGCGAACACTATTGCTCAAACATCGGGAGAGGTCTCCTCGAATATTTCGCGCATAATCTGTAATAATAGTATTACCTTCCTTTCTATTTCCGCATAAAATTGGACTTTGAGAAAGACCTTGAACACAATGAAAGCTGATATTTTTATTTTCAGTACCCTTCAAATGAGGAGTATTAATTTTGACTTCATGGTATAATTATGAAAACTGATACTTTTGTACTATTAACCGCATTCGTGAACAATGGTTACGAAAGATCCTATTCGGCGATTAATCGCTAGAATGTTGGTAATATATAAATACCAAAAAAATTTAATAAGAATTTTGGACATCTGTTTTCTGACCGATTGAAATTAAACTTGGCACATGGTAAATTTCATTAGCCGAAGTTGTTACGATCTTGAATTATAGGTTTTACACACTTAAGTACAGACTGACAGACGGTCAATTCTTCAACAAATTTAGTTCTACATTTGCTACAAATCTATACCTTAATTGCTAAATCTGTGTACTAAATTTCATCTATCTAGCACTTTCGTGTTAATTTGTATTCAGATGGATTTCCTTAGAATAAATCTCGTTCAAAATATGAGAGAAATTTGCAAATCTGTTGCTTAAAATCAAAAGCAAAATTTCATTTGTCTGCTCAAAACCTTTTTAAGTCATCATGTTCATAGATAAGAATATTTTCAAAATTTTCCTGACTAAAGGAAATTAGAAATTCGTCAAAATTTTGAAGGGTTTTTTGATAATTACAATATTTTTTCTCTATAATCCGTACATGAAGAAGTAAAATACCATCTAGAAAGATAGCTCAATTTTGCATTTGTTCTCTTTCCTAATATTATAGAGCTGTATCATATTTTGAGCCAAATCCCATTAAAGACGGAAGGTCTGTTTTTCTTTAAGAGCATGTTTGAACGTAATAATCTCTCCGTATATATAAAGCGCTTATTGGACATAAAAGCACGCCGGATTTGTTAATCCTTATTTGGCAACAACTCGCCCGCTTTGATTGTTTATATGTTTGCCTCAGCGGAATCTACTTTTTTGAATTATAAGAAAAAAAATGAATTTATTATGTTAGGGCAAACAAAAGCGTTAAGGAATCATTCATAAGTAGAACCAATGGGAATGAACGAAATGAATGTGAATGCTGTTTTGTGTATGGAGCGCAGTTTCTGATTTATAAGAGCATAGCCAACGAATTTCGCCGCTGCGAAGTTGACCAATAAGAATGAAGTATAATATAGTTGGCCAATAAGAATCCTCTATCATTATATCTCAAGTATGTTAAAAAAATGCAATAAAAATAATATGGACCTTTAAAATATATAGTTCTTTTTTTGCGATAAGATATAGTTAATCAAAGTTGATTACGCGACTAAATTGGTTTAATAAGTATTAACCCTCTTCGGAGATTTTTTGAAAGTTATTTACATCATATCCACCCGTTTTGATGAAAGGCATTTTGCAATCAGCGAAATGGTCCACCTAAAACATTATCGCCTACTCTTTAAAAAAGATATTATCCTAGAGGACGTCTTAATGCGTGGTATTGGCGTGCAGTAGTTAAGAAATATTCATCTATGGCTTGAATTTAGAATTTTTACTGAATCTGTCGTGTGATTCCTGACGGGTCTTTTAGCGATTAATCCTTGGCATACGGCTAAAAGTAACCGAAAATCGATTTGACTTAAAATTTCACCGATGTCTACACTATAGATGCTAAGTATGTGCAACGAATCTTATCTAATTTTATCTATCGTTTTGAAGTTATATAGCAAACTTATATTCGAATAGCCGGACAGACGAACGTTCTTTGAACCGATTATATTTCAAACAATACTTAATAGAAATCTATGGTGGGAAGACTAAATACCAACTTTCATCCGCTTAGCTCAAAGCGTTTTTGAGTTATCTTTGTAACAGACATAAAAACGGAAGAAAATTTTCCAAAATTGTGTTTTTCGCACTCAGGGAGATCGAAAACGTGGCGATTCGTCAACATTTCGAATTCGAATTCTTTTACAATCTACAGAAGCGAAAAAAGTGAAAACAGGAAAAAAAAATAATAAATTCAATTTTAAACTGCTTAGAATTACATATTTTCATTTTTTAACATTTACATACGTATTTCTCTGCTAACAAAAGAATTTTTATCTATAGAAATTGATAATTTCCTTATTAGTAATTGATGAAAAATTAATGCTAGCAGTTCATGTAATATGAAGTAATTTAAATTTACTTTTAGTATAATGAATGGTTATTTTATGTTCTAATAATAGAATTATGTATTTCCATATAATTATGCATTTTTATAACAGGAATACATATCGAGCTGGATCACGTAGTGATCCAAAGAGAATCACATTGTGATTCTTGGAAGGGGGGAGGGTGAAGGTCAGAGGAGCAAGCAGGTGGGAGTGACCCTTAGTTCAGAAATGACCTAATGACCCTTAGTACATAAGGGACATTTCTTATAAGACCTTTACACTCTCTTAAAATGTATATGTGAAATTGCATCCTGTCAAATCTAGCAAAACAGCGGATTTATTGTTTGATTCTTCATTCTTAAATAAGCGAGGATGTTAAAATAATAATAGATAAATGAAGTCCAGAATATTACGAAAATTACCCGGGAAGTTATCCAAAATGGATATTCCAACCTCTTCAATTTATTATGAAAGTAAGCACAAAGCGCTTTAAGGAGCGCAAATTTATGAGAAAACTGCAGGACATATCAACTATTATGTTTTCTTTTCCATATAATGTGCACTATCTGCTCATTCACTGTTAGCTTTTGCAATTGCTGAATTGCTTAATGCTCTCTTAACGAAACAAAGACATTAACGAAACAAAGGTGTAATGCAGATGTAACGATTAACAAACTGTACGTGACTGATTTTGCTTTCTCTAAATTTCGTGACCTACGAACGTAATCGATGTTTTAGTGTTATGGTATTATCGCAGTATGTAATGCAATGTCTCGTCTTTCAATGGAAGTGTTAATATTAATTACGATTTTCTGGACCTTGCAGTTTGAATTGAATGTGAATGCTTTCTTTTTTTTATTGTGACATTTGTGATATTAGCGAATTCAAATTTCTTTTAAATCGATAAATTTATGCTTAAAAGTTTGAGACGTTTTCGTTTCTAAAGTTTCTAACTAATGCCGGGTTTACACCCGACCAATTATAAGATGGCCAGTAGGCAGCGCATGCGCAGAAAGAGGCTGATTTATGTTTGCCACAATTTCATAAGATAGATTCAGGCATCCCATGCTTGGTTATAAATTGCCATTTTGGCATCGCTGAATTTTTTTTCACAGAAATTATCTATATTAGTTTCTTAAAATGATGGATATTTACACAAAGAAACATGATGAAATTTTTTAAAAAGTCAACATTCCTAAATTTGGAAAACTATAGAAAAGAAATGGCAAATAAAAAGAAACTCGCATCAGAAAGAACAAAGTGAAAAAAATGTCTGAATCAATCTAAGATAAATGCTCAACTTTTTCATGCCAAAAGAACCCGCCAAATTCTACAAACGCATGCGCAGTAAGAATAATGTACAATACAGCGGCATGCTATTGTCCCATCAGAATAAGTACTTGCCATGGACCGAACATCATTTTTCAGCGTTTCTATGCATGCAATGCCTACTGGCTGTTTTATAACTGGCCTAGTGTAAACCTAGCATCAAACTTAAAACTTAACATGCTCATATATTTATTAAATAAAATCATAATTTAAAAGAAGTAATTCCAATTTTTATTTATTTTCGCAATATATAAGAATAATTTTTACTATGGTATTATTTATTTACAGTAAACTCAAATTTCATTTATAAGTTTAAAATTTAAATTGAAGTTGTTTTCATTCATTAAATAAACTTATAAATTCATATTCATAAGAATGAATTTACATTATGATATTCATCATTATTCGTGTACACGAATGTCTTTTAATTAAATAATGTTAAAATTAATAGATTTATGTTCATTCTATGAAATTAAATTTCATAAAAAGTAATAATCTAAATTGTTTTTACACGACATAAAAATGAAATTTTAAATCTTAGATAAGCTGAATGTTTTCATTGATACAACACGAAAACATGCATAGATTTTTATTCGCTATATGAAAAAAAAAGACTAAGATTAATATATTAAAGGAAAGAAAAAAAGAGATAATAATATTATATTTTTAATAACTAACCTTAATTAATAAATAATTAGATTATTCTGAGCGAAAATGCGAAAAGAGAATAAAAATATTTATCGAAAAAAAATTTCTATGAGGAGAATAAAAAATCTTTGCTGAATTACAATTAGATTTTAATTATGAAACGTATACAATTATGAAAAAGGAAATAACTAAGAAGAAAAAGTATAAAAAAGATTTTATAAATAATCTTTTTTACTAGGAAACCATATAAAATGTACTAAAAATTTTTTTTGGTCATAAGATAACTCATTCTATTTTCATAAATATTCAAACTGGTTTCGATCAATTAGATTTCTTATTTAGATTTTTAAAAAAATTATAAACTTTGCAACAGAAGGTAAAGGCTTTTCGATATATTGAATGAAAATTCCAGACACATTGATTGTCAATTGAAATCGTAGACTGCAAGTATATACAAGTATTAAGCAAAATGTATCTTGAGAGTTATTGATAATTCTGTAAAATTGTAATAAATTTTCAATTTTATCAAAGTACTAATTTATTATGAATCAATTACACATTTTTAGAATTAATTAAAGGATTTTGAAAGTAAAAGGCAATATTTTCATGTTTTTTAACTAAAATTAATTAGTTAAAAATCGTGTGATTTTCTTTATTTTAGCTTTCGCAAACGATTTTCATATTTTATTCATTTATTTTATTTCACACAAATTAACCACAGTTTTGCAGTTATTTTCTTTATATCAAGTGCATTAATTAAAATAATTACAAGGATTTTTAAATTTTCTTTTAAATGAAATTATAATCATAGCTATATCATAATTAATCATTGTATTGTAATTTGTTTATTAATTTAACTAAGTTTTGTACAGTTAGTAGTATTATTGTGAATTTCATTAATTTCAAGAAACCTTTATGCCGTAAGTCTTTTGTGCCCAAAAATAGTGAATGGCTGGTTGATTCTACCAAACTTCTACCGAGAAAGAGAAGTAAGAAAATAGGATTAGAAATTAATATTTTCACATTAATTAAACTCTAATTTATCATAGTAAAAAATAAATAAAAAAATAAGCTTAAATTACGAAAAGATGTATGTCATTATAATTACAAATATGTATTGTTATAGAGTCTTGTTAATAATAAACTTCACTTAATCGAATATAACCTTCTAAAGCAATTAATATTCTTTTATGAAGGGTCGACTTTTTATTTCATCAATATTAAACCAATTTAAGTTAAATTATTAATAGCGAAAAACTGTGTTTTATATTTAAAAAAATGTTACAAGATGCAATCAGTCATTTCGAATCACAATTCCGGGATCAATTTAAATTTAAATACTATTTAACATCATATCGCAATGCAATGATACCATCACTCAAATGCGTAATAAATATCAACACTAGATTAGAAAATAATTGCAATGAAATCAATTAATGATCAAATTTTGCATTCTAAATTTGATGCTCGAGTTTAGTTTTTTAAAACACTTTTTAATCTACAAGGGAAAAAAAATTGAAAGAATGCGAAATCACAAACTAGCGTGAGACAACTTTTAATTTTGTATTGGATAACATGCTGAATCATTTTTGTCATGTTTTTGTAACATTATATACCTCTGAAATATCTCAAAAAAACATAATGCCAACATTCGTAGACGAATCTAGTGGAATTCCTTGAGTATAAAATATTATAGACAGTTATAATAATAATTTGGAAGTCAAATACTTCATAGAATAAGTTAGCAAACATTAACTTTTTTTTCTAATGATAATAAAATGGTATTTATCATGATGTCTTCGTATTTTTTTCCCCTTCAAATACGCTCGAATTTTCTTGGATCGAAAAATGGCTTTCCATAAAGTTTCTACTAATAAAAATTGCCATAAAATTTTTATTTTAGCAAGTGAGCAAGATACAGCACTTCTAATCAACGGCTTGTAATAGAAAATAAATCATGAAAATGAATTTTCAGTCCACAATAATTTTAAAAAAAGATTTTGTTTTCCATCTATCTATTTATCTATGCATAAATACTATTAGATACTTAAAATATTTAGAAATTATTAAGAAATATATTCTCACCATTATATATTTTTAGTAAATTTAAACTCTATAAAAATGTTTTTAAATATTAAAAAAATCATTCATAAAAATCAAAAGTGGATGTTTTAAACTTAAAAAAATATCTTTTCACACGGTTTTCTGTACCCAGAAGTTTGATTTAACACTAAAAACCGCACCATAGAAACAAGGAAAAAATCTAAACCAGATATTTCTAAAATTTTCTAAAAACCAAAAAATATTGCTTTATCATTACTCGGTATTTCTAAATCTCAGCAAATATGAAATTTATTCGAAATAGTTTCATGTCGATTCAGAAGGTATTCTATTTTCTTTAAACTTGAAAATACGGATGTAACCTTTTTCTTCAAGATACAAAGAAATGTATCTTAAATAAGAATGGAGGGACTTATCGTGGGAGTGAAAGGGAAGAATAAAATCAATTGGGATTCTATTTCATGAGTATATTGTGGATTAGAATAGTGGAGAACTGTAGAAAATTCCTGCGAAATTGAAATCTCCATATAAATTCTTAAGGATATAATTTTTTTTCTCTTCTTATTATTAATAAAACTATAATAAAATTTAGAAAATTGAAATACCATTTTTTCTTGAAGATTATGAAAAAACATGAAAATAGAGCTTCGAAGAAAATAAAATAATTCATGATAATATTGCTTCTTCTCCTTCTTTTATTTAAAATAATTAATTGGAACATAAATAAAACATAATAAAAATCTTCTTTTTCTTTCTTTTAACACATTTCAAATAAATAAAATTTACATAATTAATTCTTTTTAGACTAATTTATTATATTTTATTAAAAAATACTAACTATTAAAAATATATATAGAAAATGCTTCAGGTTTAAAATTTAGAAATTAATCGCCGCATTTTTTTAAACCTTTTTCTTGAAAAATAAGGACAAATATGAAGATAAAGCTACGAAGAAGAAGAATTCATGATAATATGATGGACTTTTCCTCATCCCCGGGTTCTTTTGGATAGTGGGTGTATGGTGTGAAAACACAATCAGCAGGCTACAGTAGAAAACAACGACGACGTTTATTTACACGAAGACACGAGTACACAATGGCGACGAATACACAGACGACAAATATTTACAGCCGAGACGAACACAGGGCATCACACAGTAGCACACTACAGCAGACAGTGGCAAACAAGTAGTAATCGTCCACAGCACACGAAGCGGCCAGACAAAATCCAGCGGGAGAGGGGATTCTCGGAGCTTTGCTCTACGATCTCTTCAACGCTGAACTTCTCACTGTCTCTTCTCACTTTAACTGCCAACTCACTACTTCTCCTAACTGGCTACTACACAAAAGATACGACGCTGCTTCCACAGTAGACAACAGAATTCGGCACACAGCAGTTTAGCACTCGCTCTACGCAATCTTGGCACTCCGATGTTTCTTCGCTATCCTCTCGAAGACTCGTTTCTTGTCAGCGACCCCAACTACAATGCACAGTGACGATTCTCGACTACACACCACAGCTTAGATAACAATGTTTGACGGAGTATCCGCCAGAGATGGGCTACTTCCAAACTTTGCTATTGATAAGACATGGCTTAAGATAAACTGACATGAGCTATTTACATCAGCTGATGATGGTAGTAGGAGAAGCACTGAACTTAACCATCTGGAGAAATTTCGCTTGGCAGGTGAGGGAGAGTGGGAGTGATGTCGGAGCCAATAGGATAGCAGTATGTCCGGGGAGTAGCAGAGGGTGATGCATGAAAGTTTCCAGGGGAAGGTGAAGGATAAACTATTGTTCGAAAGTAACCAATCAGGAAGCTGGGTTATTGCAATGAGATGTCTTTAATTTTGAGGGGATTTGGTCCATCAGAGCATTGAGTATTATAAGCTTTTTCTCTTCCTTATTGACCGTTTTCTTTGCAAGTTTTGCAGCTTCATCTAATTTTAGGTATTCTTTGAGTATTTTTTTTTATTTCTTTTAGTATTTCCAAGGTTTCCAGAATGGAGGGGAAGTCTGCAATAGCAGTCAAAGTTGGGGTCACGTTCTGTTTTCGAGGTGGGGGGACGGGTCGAGGGACTTGATTTCTCTGATATTTTCTGGTTATCTCTACGTAGGAGGGTCTTCCGTTGATTGTTGTTAATTTGGAGAATTTAATACAACTTTCGATGTAGCTGTATGGCCGGTTTCTTTGCAGTTTATACATATTGGGTCTTGGATTTTTTCGGTGATATTGCAGCTCCTGGTTTGGTGTGTACCACCACACTTGATACATTTAGGTGCTATTCTGCTATTTCTGGCGGAATGATGGAATTCATCACAGTTGTAGCAGATTGTTGCTGTTGTTTTCCTTTTGTAACTTTCAAATTTAATTCCTAGATGTAGAAGGAGTTTTTCATTATAGATGTTAAGTGTAGTTCTTGGTTTTTTGATTTCTAGCAGGAGTATGGGATTCAGGGTCTTCATCTTGTAATTTTTTAGTTGAGAAATTCTGATTATGTTGTATTTTCTCTCTTCCAGTTCTTTGACTATTTCTTCCTTCTCTGTGTTCATGGGGAGTCCTTTCAAAATAACTTTTAATGACCTGTCTTCATAATTTTCAGATAATACAAACTCTTCTTTTCTCTCGGTTAGAAGTTCAATGACCCTATTTCTTTCGTCTTCGTTTATTGGTTGAATGGCAATCATATTTTTAACAAGTCTATTTTCTGTTAGAGGGTATTTCTTGCAGGGTGATATTATAGTTGCTTGATAGTTTAAGATTAATAGGAGCAGGTCTATTGTTGAGTTTTTCTTGGTTTTCTTTATTTTGGTTCAGGATTTCAAATCTGTTTGAAGTATCCATGATCTCAGGGCTTTCATCTATTTTCTTAATACTTTGTCGCTTTTTTCGAACACACCACAGCTTGAGAGTGTCGACCTTTTATAGTTCCCAGGAGGCGGGCTAAGAATCTTCTAGACCAATCAGGCGTATCTCGGTTCCTAATGGACGGATCGACAAAATTTTCAAAGTTTCGAGCATTATCCATTTTGTCGCCAAATGGTCGCCAAGTTTGTCACCAAGCTCTGGGATCGCTGGCTCGGCATCCGAAAGCATCCAATACAGATGACTGTAAAAAGGTCTTTCTTATTATGACACTTTGCAAGCTGGAAAGCAAAATTACAGGTTTCTAACAATAATATTACTTTTTCTGCTTTTCCAATATTTGGAACATAAATAAAACATAATAAAAATCTTCAATTTCTTTAGTTGACACATTTTAGCAGAATTTTCGCATTAATAAATAAATAAAATTGACATAGTGAATTCATTTCAGCTCAAATTATTATATTTTAGTAAAAAAATAAATATTAAAAATATACAGAAATGTCGCGATTTTAAAATTGATAAATTAATCATCTATATTAACTGAAATATAGCCATTCAGGTTTTATTTGTAGTTAGATCATGTTGTCAATTCGAAATATGCAAGTGCAGTATGGATGCAAGGACTGATATTTGTTGATTATTGGAAGACTTTGGATAAGACTTTGAGTATTATTTCAGCCATCCCATATAATATATTAGTAACCGCCTTTTACTATGAACTGCCCGATCATCATGCTGATAACACTAAACTAATAATGTCAATCAATTTATATGAACTATATTCTATCGCCCCAAATTGAAATATTATTTTATATAATACTTGCAGAATAACATTGATTACTTGCGGATTAATCAGAATGCCGAAATAAATGGATAAAAGTCACGAAAATAATTATTGTTGCGGCTAAAAAAATCTATCAAGGCGTTTTCCTCATAAAGAAAACACAATGAAATATTGCGTTTTACTGATTTCTTTTGAAAATAGAGAAGGCCAGACAGTCATTGTTGATTTATGGAGTCTGTTTTCATATAAAAAAGATAGTTGGATTTTGGGGGACTGTTTCTTTCACTTTCCATAATATTTTGAGTTTATATACAATATGAATAAAGTGGACTAAAAGTTTCTTCTTGCATTTGGCAAGGGTAATTTTTATCCACAATTCCTGAAATCTCTGTAGAATTAATATCCTTTTTACTTCGATACGATTTAACTTCAATTTAGATACGTTTAATTTCATTATTATAGAAGTGAAATTTGTAATAATAGCATAACATTTTACGGTGGAACTTTACATTGATTGTGCAAGATCGAATTCAACTTAAAGGACTGATATCGACAGTTTAACTCTTATATTTAGGTATGGACCTCCTAATTTGATGACCGAGCCTATTTGGGACATTTATTGTTATTGCAATCCCTATAACATCATAAAAGACATCTAAAATATTGATGGATATTTAAGTGATTTTTTTATGTTTTTGATTACTTGAAATTTTAATTTAATTGCAGATTTGCGTGTTAAAATTTCAGTAATGCGATACAGCGTCAGGCCTGTCATGGCAAGCGAAGGGGTTAAAAGTATGGTTTGGATACATTAGACAGAGAACAATCCAGCTGGATTGGCATACCAAAACTTTTTCGCATAATCTTTCATAATGATTCTAATCATAATAAGTATTTGGACTCGGAAATACCTGAAAAATGAATGAATATTCTCCAAAATTTTGAATTCTTCACAGTCTTGAATTTATTATACTTTCTCCTTGGATTACATTACTTCGTATATGAGAAAATAATACAAACCACTGAATCGTTTCAAGATGAATTGAAAATTTTGCTAATTAAAATATTATTATTTATACATAGTATAAAATGAAGTATCATGAGAGCGTCTGTATATTTGAAAGAGAAAAACTCAAGAAATACTTAACTGATATTGGAAATATTTGTGCCATTTTGTAGGACATCTATTGTGGAAGGTTTAGTATATGAAGTTATATAGAAATAAAAAAGGGAGTTTTATAATTACGATTTTTATTATTTTCCTACTACGATTCGCACATGCAAAAAACAGTAATATCTGTGCTTTCCACTTATCCGCGCAACTCAAACTACGCATGCGCAAATAGCAAGAGTTGTGCTATGCATATGCGATACATTTTTTTGTTTACCTCTGATTTTAAACAGCCATTCAAAACATTATGTCAAAAAAAAAAAAAAAGGAAATAAAACCTTGGCCGGATCTCATAAAATGCCAAAACGCTTCGTTTGTTACGCGATAATGAAAATGTAGAGGAAAGAAATGTTCGATTAGTGAATCTCAGAGAAAGAATGTACACACTTAGGGAAGTCATGAGAATCTTCTGTTGAACGAAGTAACGGTCGCACTTCAAATCACACTGCAATTGAATTACAGAGACAGAATGAATCTCATGAGGAGCGAAGTGATAGCTCAACCAATAGAGTTTACAAAGAAATATTAAGAATCAAGCTGAATTTTATTTTCATATCAAATTATACAGAATTAATAAACAAGTGGAAAATAGTGAGTATAATGACTTATTTGTATATTTTTAAATTTTTAAATAGCTTTCATAGCGTATATTTTTAGTGAATTGTTTTGTCTATGAACATATCATATTTTTTCCTTTTTAGCAGTCTAAATATTTCTGTATGTGTGCTATAAAAATTTTTTCTAGTTATTTTTGATTTTTTCTAAATATATTTTTATGTTTGTTTGATGTTGCGTGACATGTTCATGACATATCGGGTAGAGGATAGATTTAAGTTTAAAGCTAATTTCTCCTCTTAGATGTTATTCCACGGACAACATTGTGAAGGTACCGCTAGTTTAATATAATCTGATTTTAATTAGGACTAATCATTATATACAGAAAATATCTAAATGCATTAAAAATTTATTTCCCAGTATGATAATGCTTACCTATGTATTGTAAAACAAGTGAAGCTAACTTCAGACGAACTTGGCGGTTCACAATTCAGTTTCTATTCATGTATGCTTGCTTCATATTTCCTTTCTTCATTTTAAAAAGAATTCTTCATTCTTTGGACATGAAAAAGTTTACTTAATGTGGATCGTTTTGGACTAAAAATTATTTTCTTACCATCTTTCATCGAATCTCACCTTAAAAACTTTATTTCTTCCTCCATGTGAAATCCAAAGTATGCAGGGGAAGGGCAGAAGTGCCTGGCATAATGGTTTGTTCTTACTTCTTGTGTAAACACATAAATTGGGGTGTTGAGTTACCCTACTTCCATCGTGGAACGGACATCCTATAGGAAGGGTTAATCATGACCGGTGATGACCGTCAGAACTGAGCCTTAGTCCCCCCTTCCATATTGTTACAACCACTTATTAAGGGATGTCATTAATATGTCAATACTCTATTCACTTGCTATGTCCTGAAGTTAAGAATCTTAAGTTTAATAGGCAGTGACATTCCCCTCAAATAAGCAAATTCCGTATTGTTGTAACCATGGTCTTTCATATTATTCCTAGGGCATGGTCTGAGTGAATTAATTTGGGACCACTTTTTTCTTCATAGAATTCATTAGTTATTTGACAGATTGTCAAAAGTTGCAGCTTCCAAGGAAAATATTTTGAAGTAACCCTTTTTTTTTTATTTGTTATCCATCAAACGACTTTCACTCACTCGATACATCTAATAATTATTTTCAAAACCAATAGATAATTAGTAACATTCTGCAGGAGAATTATGTATTATTTTCAAAGGAACAGCCTAGACTAACTAGCCAAAACAACAGCTGAGTGTATATTTATAACTGCAACGGAGTCAAAATTGATGTCGAAGCAGCGAATAAATATTGAAATATGACTTTATTTTTTATTTATTTATTTATTTGTTTTAATACTAATGGGAACACAAATCAATAGATCACTCTTTATATTTTCGAAAGCTTGAGCACTCAAATTTCCAAAACATCTCTTTCTTGAATTATATCTTTTATACCACTCAACAACTATCTTCCATGTTGAGCACCGTTAAAATTCTGTGAAGTATGATTTTTAAAAGGGAAAAATATGATTCTCCATTCAAAGCAAATTTGCGTCAAAATTCTAGTGTCTTCTCTCTTTAAAGTTGATTAATATCACGAAAAAAAGCTTCAAAGTCGATTTGCATTCCAAAATTTTCTTCTTCTAAGACTGGCTGACGTTGGGAACCATTAAAAAAGTTCTTTCTTGAGGAGCATTAACCGTCTTTTCAACTAGAAGGAAAAGTTAAAATTTTTTGTTGGATCTGTGTTTTGAAATTCATTCAAAGATTGGGGAAAACATGATCAATTAGAACGGACTCGAGTTATTGCAACTGTTTATTAAAGCATTTTGAAATTAGAATTATCTTTTATGAGCTTGAATAAGTTAAGTTCTCATACGTATTATTTAATGTAATTCAGAATTTTTAATGATAATTTTACTTTTCCCAGTTGAAAATGTTTCATAAAAAGCACCACGGTTTTTTTTGCTAATTTTATATAATAATTCATCTAGTTTGCACAATTTCTAAGCAATTGCTTTCACATAAACCAGAATAAACAGATTTTTTAGCAGTCAATCAATCTTTTCACGGATTTGAGTGAAATTAAAAAAAAAACTGTAGCGGTTACATAACTCTACTACCTTCTATTTTAATACAACAGATGGCGTTACTTTATTAACATTCAAATATATTTCCCATGATCCTTCTTGGGGGTCATTATTGGATTGTATTTTCGTGTTCGTGTTTGCTTTGCCTTGCGAAATGTGGAACTTAGAAAATAAATAAATAACTGTTCCTGAAATTCGTCTATAA